>CAIGRP010071937.1:0-18827 GCA_903798385.1 Fraxinus cuspidata | reverse complement strand
TCTACCCAACACATGCAAAGAATAGATAAAACCTTGCAAGTTCAGGGAGCGGTCATCAAGAATTTGGAAAATTAAATGAGACAAATAGCGAAAGCATTTTCAGAAAGATAGCCAGGAGCACTACCAAGTGTCACTGAGACATATCTCAAACAGCAGGTAATGACAGTAAAAGTTGCAGAGAGTGAGGTGATTGAAGAAATCACTACATGCAGCAAGGTTCAACTTCCAGAAATCACAGTTGAGAGACATGTGGTAGTGAATAAAAAAGTGCCTTCTACGGTCAAAGAGGACTTGGAGAAATCTGAGCAGAGGATAGAATCAAAGAAATAAAAACTATAAGAGGATCCAAAAGTTAATTTAACCGCTCCTACCAGAGAATATGCTCTCCACAAACACCTTCCCACAGAGATTGCAAAAGAGGAAGCTGGAAGAATAGCTTGGACATCTTCAGGAAACTTCATGTCAATATCCTACTGATTGAAGCTATATCTCAAATACCCAACTATGTAAGGTTTCTGAATGAGATCCTATCCAAAAATAGAAAGTTTACAAATTTTGAGACCAAAAAATTACCTCCTAAACTAAAATATCCAGGGAGTCTCAAATACCTTGCTTTATAGGAAGTGATTCGAATTTTAATCGTTTATATGACTCGGGAGTAAAATAAACCTAATGACTTTTTCTGTCTACATGAACTTAGGTTTGGAAGAGCTGAAAGACATATTCATCTCCATTCAATTGGTGGATAGATCAATCAAATACCAGCGAGGAGTGGTTGGGAACGTGCTCATTAAAGTGGCAAATTCATATTCCCAGTTGATTTCGTTACCCTAGATATAGAGGAGTCATAGGATGCAGCATTATTTATCTTGGACAGATCTTTCATATCAACAAGCCGAGTTATCATGGACTTTGAAAGTGGTAACTGACATTAAGAGTGGATGATAAGTAAGAGAAATTCAAAATTTACATTACTATTGAGAACCTATTACATGAAGAGATTAGCAAAAAGGCTAAGGAAGATTGCAATTATATTGCTTAAAAGGTGCAACAAGGCTCAAATGAGACAAAGCCTAAAAATTTAAGAAGCTTTGGACGAGATAAGAATGGAGAGTTCAAGGTTTTGAAGTCAAAAAGAAGATGCAAGACTGGAAATTGCAAGTAGTTTAAGGTTGTAAGATTCCAGCATGAGCCACCATGATCAAGCTAAAAACTATAAATTAAGCGCTTATTGATAGGCAATCAAATTTCCTAACCCTTTTATTTATTGTGCTTTCTATACCTCATTACATATAGATTTATTTTGATTAGCTTGCATTAGACTTAGGCACATTTCAATTTATAGGATATCATGATCCTATCATGTTTTCCCATAGCCCGTTGAATTTATTCTTGGTTATTTCGATTGTTTGGGCTAAGTAATACAAGTTCTAGGTTATTTGATCTTTAATATTTGATTTGACCACTATGTGTACGAACATGATGTCGCGAAATACTCAAATCAACATAGATCAAGGAAAAAGCATGATGAAGAAAATTGTCTAGCCGTCACACATAATATCTCGCACCTTCAACCGAAAAATTTGGGGAGTGCCTTCTTCCTTTTCTTCCCCATCCCCTTATATTCTTACTTATACTTTAGGACATTGAGAACAATGTCGATTTTAAGTTTAGGGTGAAATAATGTCGATTTTAAGTTTTGGGATGGAAAAAAAAATTAAGTTTTTACATTTCATATGTCTATGAATGTATGTTTGTTTTTGAGTGTATGGCCAATAATGATGATTAAATTTGAGATTTGGTATTGAAACATGAACTGTGGACATGATGCATGCTAGACTGGTTGAGACTTAACCTTACAAAATCTGATATTATACGTGCACTAGAATTAAGTTGGACAATGTGATGCTATGAGTTGATTCATATAATTGATACACACTTGTTTTACTACCAAAATATGGATAATTGTTGATTAATATGTCGGAATATAACTTTATTCTATGCAATTTACGTTTTGTAGGACAACGTGATGAATGCAGCGGTAATAAGGAGAAAGGAGTGGAAAAATGAACAAAGTGAAGGAAAAACAAAGTTTAGGGACCAAGATGCCAATAACCAAAAGATGAAATAGAAGAGGAAATGAAGCTACGAAGATGTTGAGGTCAAATTGAGCTAATAAATTAAGCATTGGGAGAAGAAGAAGTGGGAAAAGAGGTCACAAAACGAGAAACGGAGTTCGAGGAGCAAAACGCAACAAATGAGAAATGCACTAAACTATGCGGTCCCAAAGCAGTATTCCTATGCGGTCGCAAGAGCTGTTTCAGAGATTTCTAGTACAACATTAAACTTTTCTATGCAACCGCAAGGAGTTTAACTATGCGGTCGCATAGTTGGTGTTTTGACGCGATTTTTTTGGTTTCCTTCTACGATTGGAACACTTGTAGAAACAACATCTAGGGCACGTATTTAAACCCTAGAGCCGACCAGAATGGAAGAGAAGATTAAAGAAGAATTTTGAAGGAGAAATCAAGGCAGAAAAGAAAGACGATGTAATTAAAAATTCCATGGAGAGCTAAAAAAACCTTGGTGAAGCTAAGAAATAACTCAATTGAATTCGATGATTTCAGCAATTTTTGATCCATTAGTTTTGATTTTTTTGTTTTAAAAAATTCAATGATTAAGACTTCATAAATTTGTTTTGAGGTTGACTTAACTTTTATTAAATTTTTCATAGAATCAGTCACGCTTTTTCTATCGGATGATAAAGAATTCGTTTTGGCTTAATCTCATTTATTCATGTTTATTGGTGTGATTAACTACTGTTTTATGCTTGAGTATATGGTTGCTTTTTAATCTGATTTTAATGAACAAAAGTGTGCATGATATAGCAGGAGGATTAACCGTTAGAATTACAATTGAATAAACAGGTTTCAATAACATATTTTCCGATTAAAGAAACAAGGTTGAACATCTCTAATTGCGTTATAAAAAAAGAATCATTGATGTTGAATAATCCAATCCAACTATGGGAATTCCAAAGCTTCACTCTTTCAAACTTGATTTTAACTTCATTCCAACAAATACATTCTTTCAATATTTCAAACTCGATCTTAATTTCATTCGAACAAACAAATTTTGAGATTTTAAAAGATCATTCACTTTTCGATCCTTTAAGTATTTTTACTATCCCTCTATCGAATCGACACCCCAAAGTTGTGCTACAATTACCGCACTATTCTTTGGGCATAATTAAATTTTGGCATCATTTTCGGGAAGACGGTACAAGAAACTAAGGGATAAAATGAAAAGTGTGACATCGTTCCTTTACTACTCTTTAGTTAATTTATTTCTCTTCATTGTTATTTTTCTATTCTTACGTAGTTTTGTTTTCTTGTTTTATGAGTAAGAATCGAGGTGAGCAAGGAGAATTCGCTGAATGACCTTTTACAGTATTTGAATCTCTTTCTAACCATATCTTTGACACTGCATCAATTGCCACGAACATCACACTACACAACATCATGACTGATAGTGAGGATGTGGATGTACCTTATAGAAATCTACAGGATTATTTTCATCCCACGCGTACATCTATAGAATTATGTATTATTTTTCCACCTAATATGCCATGTATAGACCTTAAACAAGGAATGAATCAACTTCTTTCCACTTTTCTTGGACTTGAAAGAGAAGACCCATATGTGTATATTAGAGAATTTGAGGAGGTGGTTGCAACCTTCCACAATCAACATGGTATGGCAAATTCAGTCGGGCTTCAATTTTTTCCATTTTCACTTAAAGAAAGAGAAAAAAGCTGGCTATATTCGCTAAGACGACGTTCAATTGGAAGATGGGGTAAAATGACTCAAGCCTTTCTAGCAAATACTTCCCTCATCATAAGAATAGTACCCTGTAGAAGAAAATTTCTTCATTTGCTCAAAAAGATAACGAGACCTTATACCAAGCATGGGAAATGTATAAATAGTTACAAGCCCTTTGCTCCCACCATGGTTATGAGAGTTGGCGTATTGTGAGTTATTTTTATGAAGGACCAGCACCTAGGGAGTGTCAATTTGTTAAGATGATGTGTAATGGTGAGTTCTTGCAAAAAGACCTAGATAAGGCCATGGAGTACTTAGATGACCTTGCTGAAAAAACTCATACTTGGACTGGACCTAGCGCTTCTGATAGCACTAATAGGTCATGACCCATAGAAAACTCATCTAGTACAGGTATTTATCATCTTAGAGAGGAGGATAGTCTTAGATCTAAGATAGAGACCCTTACTGGAGAACTTGAACCTTACGTGCTAAGAACTCAAAGCCTACACATGATGTTGCCCGTGTTGAGTCCTCTGGACCTTGTTGTTTGTGTGGTGGAATTGATCATCCAGCGCAAAAGTGTTCCACTCTAGCTGAGATGAGGGGGGTTTATGAGGAACACTGCAACATTTTAGGTATGTATAAAAAACCATATACTCCTTTTTCTGATACCTACAATCAAGGGTGGCGGAATCACCCCAATTTTAGCTGCAAATCTAGAAACTAGCAACCTACCCAGCCATCTAGACTTTTAATACACATTCATATCAACCCACATCTTCTAGAAACTCTTTAGAAGACATTTTACATTCTTTTATAGAGGCACAATGTAAGACCAAACAGAAGTTTGAGACTATGATCACTCAAATAGTTGAGGAAAACAAAGAGATAAAAATCATATGTCTAAGTTGACTAATGCTTTAGCTGTAGTGAAACGTGGGAAGTTTCCAACTCAAGCTCAGCCAAATCCTAAGGAACAACATATGGCGTAAACCTTAGGTTCGGAAGAAAACGAACTTAAGGAAATAAATGCCATCACCCCTCGAGGTGAGAAGGTTATAGAACCAATCACCAAGTTTAGAGAGTCTAGAAAAAATGAAAAGACTAATAATTCTGAAGAGAGCAATCCTAGTGAAGAGGTAGTGAAAAATCTAACTAGAGTGCCCTTTCCTCAAGCTCTCAAGCCTATTGTGAAAGCTACTAGTCAACACAATGAGATCTTAGAGCACCTTAAGCAAGTAAAAATTAACCTACCTCTCTTGCATGTGATTTCTAGGTTCCTACCTATGCTAAAATCCTCAAAAACTTGTGTACTGTGAAAATAAAGCATTATATCAAGAAAATCACTTTCTTAACTGAACAAGAGAGTGCGGTGATTGAGCAAAGGGTACCACCAAAATATAATGACCCTAGTTGTCCTATAATTTATTGAATCATTAGGAGTTGTGAGTTTGCACAAGCCCTTCTTGAATTAGGAGCTAGTGTTAACCTTACGTCTTATGCTATTTACTTGTTGTTAGGCTTAGGTGAGATAAAACCTATATCTATAGTTTTACAACTGGCTCATCCATCCACCATAAGACCTAGGGGAAGTTGAGGATGTTTTGGTAAAAATTGATAATTTTTATTATCCTGTTGATTTTTTAGTTCTAGACTTGAAGGTTGATGTGAATGTTGATTCTAAAATACCTATCATTCTTGATAGACCCTTCTTAGCCACATGTAATGCTCTTATAAATTGCAGAAATTATTTAATAAAGTTGTCTTTTTGTGAATTGATGCCCTCACTCTTTAGGAAGCATCTGCAACTGCTGATTTTGATGCTTTGAACTCTTTTCTCTTAAATTCTAAAAATCCAGCAAGTTGTAATAATGATTTGTGCTGCTTTACAGAATCTCAAAATTATTGGACATCACCTTGGCATCCCAAATTCGAAAAATTACCAGAAATGAGTAGAGGGCTGCAATCGTCAAACATTCAGAGTTCCAAACCAGAGTTGAAACTGCTATCCCTAGGACTAAAACACGCGTTTATTGGACCAGGTGATACTTTTCCCGTAATTTTATCTTCAAAATTGAATTTTTTGCAAGGTGACAAGCTTTTAAATATTATGAATGAGCATAAAAGACACCCACAGTGTAGGTTAAATCCCACAATGAAAGAAGTTGTGAAAAATGAAGTGTTAAAAATGTTAGATGCAGTCATTTACCCAATTGCGGATAGTAAATGGGTTAGTCCAACACAAGTGGTCCATAAAAAGTCGGTGTCACAGTGGTAAAGAATGAATTAGGTGAATTAGTTCTCACTGAGACAATGACTGGATGGCGTATGTACATTGATTATAGGAAGTTAAATATTGGCACGCACAAGAACCATTTTCCTTTTCCCTTTTCGAACCAAATTCTAGAGCATGAGACTGGCCATCTCTTTTACTATTTCTTGGATGGCTATTCAGGTTATTATCAAATTGAAATAGCTTTAGAAAACTAGGAAAAGACCACATTTACTTGTCCTTTTGGTACCTATGCACTTCGTAGTATGCCATTTAGATTATGTAACGCTCCTGCTACTTTTCAATATGTATGATGAGCATATTTAGTGACATGGTACAAAATTGTATGAAAATTTCATGGATGACCTAACTGTTTTGGGAACCTCTTTTTATGCATGCTTGTTGAATTTGAAGAGAGTTTTAACTCGGTGTGAGGAAAAGGGGTTAATTTTGAATTGGGAGAAGTGTCATTTTATGGTACCTTTAGGCATTATCTTAGGACATGTAATTTCTTCTAAAGGGATACAGGTTGATAAATTCAAGATTGAATTAATCTCTATACTACCTACATCTAAGACTACGAAAGATATTAGATCATTTCTTGGCCATGCCGGTTTTTATAGAAGATTTATACAGAATTTTTTATCCATAACCTCTTAGCCAAAGATGCTACTTTTGAATAGATCCAGCTTGCCAGAGGTATTTGAAATGCTGATTGACAAGCTAACTTCAGCACCCATAATGCAGCCACCTAATTGGGTATTGTCATTTGAGATTATGTGTGATGTAAGTGATTATGTGGTAGGTGCTATCCTCGCGCAACGAAGGGAAGGTAAGCCTTTTGTAATCTACTATGCTAGTATAACTCTCAACAGTGCTCAAATGAATTATTCCACAACTGAAAAGAGTTACTGGCCGTAGTTTTTGCTCTTGATAGATTTTGCTCTTATTTGATTGGCTCTTCCATACAATTTTCACATATCATACAGCCCTTAAGTATCTTCTTGCAAAGAAGTGTGCTTAAGGCGAATTTAATACAGTGGATTTTACTATTATAGGAATTTGTCATCATCATTAAAGATAAAAAAGGATTGGAGAATGTGGTAGCCGACCATTTGTCAAGGTTAAATTTTGAGGACAATGCGAATTCATTACAAAATAGAGATGACTTTCCATATGAGCATTTATTTTCTATTTCCTCTACACCATGGTTTGCTCACATTGTAAATTACTTGGCTTCAGGTCAAATTCCAGTAGAGTGGAGTGCACAAGATAAGAGAAAGTTTATGGTTGAGGTACGTAAGTTTTATTGGGATGACCCATGTCTGTTTAAATACTGCCCTGATTAGATTTTGTAATGTTGTGACCCTGATGAGAAGATACCTAGCATACTCAATTTCTGTCATGCCCAAGCATGTCGAGGCTATTTTTCCATAAAAAATCGTTACAAAAATTTTGCAATTTGGTTTTTATTGGCCCACTTTGTTTAAAGATACTAATATCTTTTATAAATCTTGTGAGAAGTGCCAAAAGCTTGATGTTTTATCCCGGCATAACATGATGTCCTTCAACCCAATTTTAGTGATAGGAATATTTGATTGTTAGGGAATTGACTTCATGGGACTCTTTCCACCTTTTTTGGTTATTTATACATCATTGTGGCCGTAGATTATGTGTTTAAATGGGTAGAGGTAGCTGCTTGTAGGGCCAATGATAATAAAATGGTTGTTAAATTTTTTAAATAAAATGTCTTGTCTAGGTTTGGCACACACGAGTTATTGTTCTTTTGCAACCGTTCATTTGAAGCACTAATGAAAAATTATGGGATTATTCATAAAATTTCTACTATTTATCACCCCTAAACTAGTGGCAAGTATAATTGGCTAATAGGAAATTCAAATAAATTTTAGAGGCAATGGTGAACCCCAATCGTAAAGATTTGTCATTAAGACTAAATGATGCACTTTGGGCTTATCGTACAGCTTTTAAGACCTACTTAGGTATGTCACCTTATAGACTTGTTTTTGGAAAGCCCTGCCATTTACCTGCAGAGCTTGAACACCGAGCCTATTGGGCCATCAAATACTTTAACTTTGACCTAGAAAAGGAGGATAAGCTTTTGAAGTTTTAGTTGACTGAGTTGGGAGAGCTACGAAATGATGCATATGAGAATTCTAAAATCTACAAGTCGAAAATAAAAGAATTTCATGATAAAAACATTCTTAGAAAAATATTTAAACCAAATCAGAAAATATACTTGTATGATTCTAGACTTCATAAGCACCTAAGAAAACTTAGAACTAGGTGGACTAGCATTTTCGTGGTGAAATATGTTTTTGAAAATGGGGCAATTGAAATTGAGGATCCTAACAATGGTAGAGTGTTTTAAGTGAATGAGCAGCGTCTCAAGATAGTTTATGGACAACAGGAGCCTACAGTGGAAGAAGTTCATCTTGCAGACCCTGCTTACCATCCCATCACTCGGGTATATTCTTTACTTTAATTTTAAGTTTCTTTTCATTTCTTGCTTTAATTTTTTTTTTAATTGAGCACTTTTCAGGTTAACCACATTCAGACTCTAATATATATATAGTTCTGTATGCTTACAGGGGTTTGACAACTACGTCGGTTATGATGTTGCATATTGGACTACGTATGAATGGTGAATAATGAAAATATTGTAGTATTAGATTAGTCAAAACTTGTTTATGTAACGCTTGACATTTTATTGCACGACACTCATGTTTGACATATTTGGTTGGTGATTTGGTTCATTATGTAGATAATAGTTGAACATAGTATTAGATTAGTCAAAACTTGTTTATGTGAAACCTGACCTTCTCTATGCACGATACTCATGTTTGACTTATTGAGTTAGTGATTCGGTTCATTATGTAGAGAATAGTTGAATATAATAAGTAAATCCAAGTAACCTCTATAGTATTAATCCATAATC
The DNA here is from genome assembly GCA_903798385.1 of Fraxinus cuspidata. Taxonomy (NCBI): domain Eukaryota; kingdom Viridiplantae; phylum Streptophyta; class Magnoliopsida; order Lamiales; family Oleaceae; genus Fraxinus; species Fraxinus cuspidata. The sequence goes on along the minus strand of CAIGRP010071937.1, from coordinate 9,778 downwards.
CAACTCTAGGGTAGTTTGGAGATGATAAGCTATTACACGAGAACATTGAGATAAGTAGGGATTTCATGCATGAAAATTATCTTGTGTGGATTGTCTAAACCAATAAGATGAAGACGAGGTTAAAGTTTTAAGTTAGAGGCTAGTTTTAGAAATTGAATGTCTAAAAGAAAAGTTGTACTAATCATTGAGTAAATAAAAGCATCTTCTCGAGACTGTATAACTTGGGTCATTAAGTATGTAAGGGTGATTTAAAACCTTGTGCCCTATGGTCATCTGACTTGGGAGTTATCGACCTAAAACTTGTTACATGAGCTATATAGAAAGCAAATAGAAGATATTTGAAAAAAAAAGATAAAATATGAATAATGCAAAAAAAAAAAAAGAAAAAAATACGCAACTACATTGATTAGGCCACGGAGATATGGTTTATAGAATTATACCTTTGATGAGAGTCAAGTAACTTAGTTTAATCTTAAAGGTTGAAGCAATAAAAAAATATAGGAGAATCTCGATTTATTGAAGTGTGAACTTGTAATGATGAGATCTATCTAAGTTAAGACAGGGTAAATTATAGAATTAAATAAGTTCAACTTAGTCTGCACTCCAAAAAAATTGAGTGAAAAGCATAAGTTTGGGAATGTGTGTATTTCTCGAGCGAAGTAAGGAAATATATGACTACTATGGATCAGGCGTTGAGTCAATCGCTATCTTAATATGTTGACATGAGTTTTTCACATACACACACGTCGGGTTATACATGTAACAGGTTGAGATTGATTTAATTTTTTGCATTGTTGAAATTGTTCATTTGATTGATTACTAAATTCTGATCCTGAGACACGGCAGGTTGTTAAACCATGTTTTATGTAGAGTTAAATTACAATTTTGTTTGAGGACAAACAAAGTTCAAGTTTGGAGAAATTTGATAAGTTTATATTTACACACTTATTTTACTACCAAACTATGGACAATTGTTGATTAATATATAGGAATATAACTTAATTCTATGTAATTTATGTTTTTCAGGACAATGTGGTAAATGTAGCGGAAATAAGGAAAAACTAGTGGAAAAAGACCAAAATGAAGGAAAATCAAAGTTCAAGGACAAGATGAAAATAACCAAAAGATGAACCGGAAGAGGAAATGAAGATGCGAAGATGTCGAGGTCAAATTGAGTTAAGGAATTAAGCATTAGAAGAAGAAGAAGAAGAAGAAGAAGAAGAAGAAGTGGGAAAAGAGATCACAAAATGAGAAATGGAGTTCGAGGACCAAAACGCTACAATTGAGAATGCACTAAGCTATGCGGTCGCATAGCAGTACTCCTATACGGTCGCAAGAGCTGCTTCAAAGATTTCTAATACCACATTCAACTCTTCTATGCGACTATAAGGAGTTTAACTATGTGGTCGCATAGTTGGTGTTTTGACACGATTTTTCTGATTTTCTTCTACGGTTGGAAAGAAAACAACATCTAGGGTGCTATTTAAACCCTAGAGCTGTCTAGAACGGAGGAGAAGATATGAAGAAGAGTTTTGGAGGAGAAATCAAGGCGAAAAACAAGACGAGATGATAAACAATTTCATAAAGAGCTAAAAACCTTGGTGAATCTAGAAATGAACTCAATTGGATTCGGTGATTTCAACACTTTTTGATTCATTAATTTTGATTTTCATGTTTTAAACAATTCAATGGTTAAAATTTCCTTTTCATAAATTTGTCATTAATTTTGACTTAACTTTTATTAAATTTTCATATAATGAGTCACACTTTTTCTATCGGATGATTGGAGTATTCATTTAAGCTTTAATATCATTTATTTATATTTATTTGTGTGATTCATTACTAACTTATGCTTGAGTTTATGGTTATTTTTTTAATCTGATTTTAATAAAGAAAAGTGTGAATGCTATAGAAGGAAGATTAACTGTTAGAATTACAATTGAATAAATGAGTTTAAATAACATATTTTCCGGTTAGAGAAACTAGGTTGAACATCTCTAATTACGTTATAAAAAGTGAATCATTGATATTGAATGATCCAATCCAGCTGAGGGAATTCTAAAGTTTCAATCTTTCAAACATGATTTTAGCTTCATTCCAAAAAATACATTCTTTCAATATTTCAAACTCGATCTTAATTTCATTCGAACAAACAAATTTTGAGATTTTAAAAAAGCATTCACCTTTTGATCCTTTTAAGTATTTTTAATATATCTTTGTGGAATCGACACCCCAAAATTGTGCTCCAATTACCGCGTCATTCTTTGGGCGTAATTAGTTGATATAATTGGATATAAATGCTTTACTCAAACCATACCAAATTACTTATCCTTAAACCAAATTTAAAATAGTTTGGGGTGATTTTGTTGATGTAGGAAGATACGGATGTGGACAGGGATTCCATGTGTGAAAACTTTTATGTGGATTGTCTTAGATTATCAGGATAAAATAGGGTGAAAATCTTAAGTTGAATGTCGATTTGCTTGAATAGGTGCTTGACAAGGGGCATTGCACTAATCAAGGCATAAAATTTTTTAAATGTGAAACTTCTCTTCGAAACTCTTCGAAACTTTTTTAAATGTTTAAAACCTGGTGCCCTAAAGTCATTTGACTTGAGAGTCATCGGTCTAAAATCTATTACATTGGTCATTTAGAAAGTTTAAGGGAGATAATGCAAAAAGAAAAATACTTTTGAAAATCAGAAAAAACAAGTGCATAAAAAAACACTAAATGCCTTGGTTAAACTCCAAACACTTGTTTGAGGGATATGACTTTTGATGAAGGATAATTAGCTTAATTGAGTATTGGAGGTCGAAGCAATCAAAGAATTTGAGAATTCTTGTTTATTGATGTGTTGACCTATAATTAGAAGAGTCCACCTGAATTAGAGAGGGAGATGATAGTAATGAAAAATTCAACATTAGATTACACACTGGGAAAATAGTGAAAAAGGATTACGTTTGGGAGCGTGTGAATCATACAAGATGTGACATGATATATTTGACCACAGAAGGTTGGAAATTGAAACAACTTGTAAATTCATGATTGTCTACTTATATACGTCAGTTTTGCATTTAAACAGTGGATATTGGTTTGATATTGTGACTTTGAAATAGTTCGTAGATTTAGTATTGTAATTTCAAATACATCAAACTATTGTTGTATTTTATGTTATATATGTTGAACTCAATGGTTGAACGAGTAATTGGAAGAAATAAAAGAAAATCAAGGAAAAGGGCAAAGTCCAAATTTTGAGGACCAAATTGTAAATATTTAATAGTTGATTTGTTATATATGTTGAATTCAATGATTGAACGAGAAATTGGAATAAACAAAAGAAAATCAAGGAAAATGGCAAAGAACAAAGTTTAAGGTCCAAATTGCAAATATTTAATAGTTGATTTGGACCACAAGATGATACTTTGAATATTTCTAGGCGACAATTAGATGGAAATAGAATTCAAAAATGAATGGAATATGATCAAAATCAATTTTCATTCGTACAATTTATATTTCGGATTTTTAGCCGAATATTGAGACTCATTTTTGTGATATAATTGAAGAGAACTTGCAAGAATTCAATCAAGTGAAAATTCAAACTTAGTTTTTGCGCAAAGAAGAGAAGGCGCAAGTGGAGATTCATCAAGAAACCATTGAAGATATTCAAAATTTGGAGATTCATCTTCATCATCTTAATTTATCAAAAATTCGGATTATGTCTTTTCACTTAAAATGATTTCTTATAATTTTGATATGTTAGGCTAGTTTTATACATTGCTAGGATGAGATGAACCATTAAAGGGTCACATGAGGGAGATAAATTTGATCGCTATCGAGATATGCTTTCAATTAAATTAGGAACATTGACTACTATAAATGATTTCAAATTGCACTTTAATTATTACACTAAAAATGGAATAATAAAGGGGGATTCGATATCTTTTCAACGCATCTCACATATTTGAAAAACACATATACTTACTTTCATTAGTTTAATTGATAATTAAGATATTAGTATAGAAAAAAATTAAAAAAATTATTTGCTATTCGATTAAAGTTGCAAATTAATTTTAACTCGAACATATACATAATTCTCGTGGGTTCGATAATCTATTCATCATTATATTACTCGACCACGATCTCGTGCACTTGCAGAAAATCAAACGATCATGCACTTTTAACAAGATATTTCAATCATATATACTAGTAGTCAGGGTGCTTTAATTATTATATAAGAATCAAATATACCGTGAAATATCTAAACATATCAAAGTGAAATATCACTTCACTAGTGCAAAAGTGGAATATGTGAAGTTTGTAAATTGTCTAAAATTTAAATTGAAGCTGATGTGGGTACTAAAATACTCGTTGCAGTTAAGCTTAATAAAATGTTTATCAATTTTAAACATCGATACAATTGTTTGTCCTCAAACAAATTGTAGCTTAACTCCAAACATGTCATGTCTTGGGATTGAAATTTAATTATCAATACAATGAATAGTTTCAGTATTACAAAATCAAATCAATATCTACCATTTACATGCAAAACTTGATGTGTGTGGGTGTAAACTCATGTAAACGTATAAAGCTCTTGATTGGTTCAATTGCCGACCCATAGTAGTCATATATTTCATTTCTTCTCTCGAGAGATGCACATCCCCCAAACTTATTCTTTTCATTCAATTTTCCCGGGATGCATCCTAAGTTGAACTTATTTAATTCTACTCATCACCTTCTCTTAGTTTGAATGATCTTACTATCACAAGTTCACATATCAACAAGTCAAGATCCTCCTCTATTTTTTACTGCATCAACCTTAAAGACTAAATTAAGCTGCTTGCCTCGTATGAAATGTATAGCCCTATCAACCAAATGTCTTGGGGTTTAATCAATATAATTTTTTTTTATATCTTCTCATTTGCTTTCTATATAACCTATGTTGATAAATCCTAAATCAGATGATTTTATGGCACCAAGTTGTAAATACCATAATAGGCTTAATAACTCAAGTCATGAAGGCTACGAAGAGATGTCTTTTATATATTTTTCTACCCTAATTAGTATAATACCCCTCATTAAACACTTATCTAATCAAACAACATTTAACTTAAGATTTTTGTCCAATTTTATCCTATTAGTCTAAAACAATCTACACATAAGTTTTCACTTAATGAATCTCAGTTTACATCCTTATCTTACTACAATCGTAAAATCATCCCTAAACTATGCTAAATTTGGTTTAATGATCATTAATATATGATAGTTTTAGGTATAGTATCTATGTTCAATTTCAATCTATCCAACATATGAATCAACTTATTGCATCATAATGTAAAACTCAATTCTGGTGTGCGTATAATATCAAGTTTTGTAGGTTTAAACATCAATCAATCTAGTATGCAACCTATCCACTGCTCATAAAGCGACACCAAAGTTTTTTTTCGATATTTTTAATTTTATTTTTCTACCATATATTAAAACAATAACGAAAAATAAATAAACAAACACTGAAAATTACACGAAGAGTAAAAACTCAAAGTTTTTTTTCCATCTCCAAACATAAAATTGATATTGTCCTCTTTATTAGAGCAAAAATAACCAAAATAAAGTAGTAAGGATCAGAAACTCCTCAGGGGTAAATGCCAATAGCTAAAAGGAACGGACTGGTATGGTTGGTAGACATCATGAAAACCACCATTTTTCTTGTTGTTAGACTTAATTTTCTGTTTCAAATTAAATATTAATGATAGCAGATAAGGTTTAAATATTTGTAATGTATTCACACCTAAAGGAATTATAATCTTGATGAATCTCCACTTGCGCCTTCTCTTATTTACCCAAAATCAAGTTTGAATTTTCACTTATTGAATTCTTGCAAGTCCCCTTCAATTATCTTACAAAAATTAGTCTCCATATTCGACTAAAAATCTGAAATATAACTTGTACGATTGAAAATTCATTTTGATCATATTTCATTTTTTATGAGTTCTAATTCCATCCAATTGTCTCCTAGCAATTTTCAAAGTATCGTCTTGTGATCCAAATCAATTATTGAATATTTACAATTTGATCCTCAAATTTTGGACTTTCCTCCATTTTAGTCATTTCTCCGCTTCTTTTTCCTCAATTCCACCATGTTCATTAATGTTATCCTACAAAACATAATTTATATAGAATTGAGACATATTTAAATATATTTTCCAATAATTATCCATGTTTTGTGACCTAAATAAGTGTGTAAAACACACTTATCAATAATGGTTAATTTACTTGCATAGGTACTTGTCTTGAATGGGAAATGATGAATTTAACCTTTTAATAAGAAGCATAACGGAACCAAAGAACTTGAAAACAAGTTAGTGAATCTGAAGAATGTAAGATCTTGTTTAACTAACACATTGTCTTCTTATTTACACTCGAGGATGGGCGACATGAACGGAATGGGCAAGGATATGAGCCCTGGATTGTGCTACTTTGTGCTAAATCTAGTGTTCTCAAAATCAGATCGACTGGTTAAATCGAAAAAATTCGAAATCGGCTGGATATCTAGTTCAATTATGCTTTGTAAAATTGTTCATTCAAAAACAGCATAACCGAAAATGGATTGACCCGGACACGATTTTCACAGTTTTAAAAAAACACATTTTCTTAGCTCAACACTTTTTGAAATACAATGGAATGTACACAAAAATGTACATAATGGAATATAAATTTAGCATAATTCTTAATATAAATATCTTTTGTGTTGCTTTAAATTATTAATTAAATAAAGAATACTTATCATGGTATCATTGACTAACTAGATTTGGACTTATTTTTAAAAAATATGTATATTTTTGAATACTTTTACCGATCTGGTCAAATCGTTCGATTTTTGTTCAATCCTTTACCCTTTACGGATCAATGTTCTGGCCAATTTTTGAAATAATGGTTAAATCTTAATTCTCAACTACTGAAATTCAATCAATTGCTGAAGTGAGTCACAGAAGGTCAAGTGACCCTTTGGGTCACACGAATCCGTCACTCTTCTTTGAACTTTTCTCTCTCCTCTAAGAAGCTCTAAATTTCTCTCTTCGTTTGATTTCTTATCCTTAATTGATTTTGCATGTTTATGGCTATATATTTCCCTTGCAAATCAGTGAAATAATATAATTTTTTAGTGTCCTGGTCTATGGTCTACGGTTGTGAGGTCTGATGAACAGAACTTTGTTTTGCTCAGGCCTCTGAGGCTGAGGTTTTTGGTATTAGAGGAGTCTTTGATTGATTCTTGATGAAACTTGTTGCCATTATTGAAGAAGGCTTGTGCAGTGACTTGTTTTGCTATAAATCTTAGCCCACCCATGTTGGCTAAAAGATTCAGTAGAACCGATTATGCTATATGGATATTACTACTTACAAATTTATTTATTAATAGATAATACGAAGAGATTTGACTGGATTAAATTATTATCAACCAAATAAAAAAATAAAAAAGATTTCTCCACTTCCTTTTTGACACCTCATAAATCTATAAAAGATTATGTAAATGGTCAAGAGTTCGAATCCCCTGCCAACACTTCCTTTGTCGAGCCCGTTGCACAGAGCTTGCCTAGTGCTGTTTATCTCTCCTGTGTGGTTGCGAGCTATTACACATGGAGCGAGATTTATCCAGTACGCACTCACGAGTAGCGGCTGCGGGTTTTTACGTAAAAAAAAATGATTATGTAAATGGTAATTTTTTTCCATCCTTTAATATATTGAGTTGGAGATTTCAAATAATTACTAATGGGCCACAACTTTATTATATTTCTTAATTTGAGTAAAAAATTAACACAACAACCCATTTTTATCTAAATTCGTGAATATTATATTGATTTAAATAACTCATTTACGTTGATTTCAATTCACCAAACCTGACACTTTTAAATTATAAGGTATCTATGGAATATTTATATAATTATAAGCTGTAACCGGCAATCATTTTACAAGTTAAATATTTAATTTCTACATGGGTTCCTACTTAGTTATATTTCCTAATTTGAGTCAATAATTAACACAACAACCTATTTTATCTAAATTCATAAATATTATATTGATTTAAATAAGTAACTCATTTATTCTGTTTTTTATTCACCAAACTTGACACTTCTAGAATTTACGGTATATATGTAATATATATGAGATTATAATCTATGAACTGTAATTTTTTTTCTTCCCAGAATTCAAATTATAATAACAATGGGTAAAACAATTGCAGCAATTCACTATAAAATGAGTGTAAACAGTTTGATGAATTTACATAATTTATTTAGATGCATAAAATATATCATGAGGCTATAAGCTTTTATTTGTAATCATTCTCTAATTTTCTATTATGTAATTAGATTATAGTGATACATTTGAATTGCAGTGCAAGAAGCACACTATAAAATGGTCAAGTTTAACGTTGTTAAACGTCAAACGCTTACAGTCCAAAAATGACTTCAGTTACAAAGAAATTGTTTTTCTATCTACTCGTTCTCGTTCTGTCAATCAATGTTATTTGCACCAAAAGTGTTGGATATGATGTTCATGTTGTTAATAACCTTCCGCAAAATTCACATCCATTATTAATTCATTGCGCTTCAGGAGATGATGATCTAGGAAATCACACACTTTACGTGAATAATGATTTTCATTGGCATTTCCAAATGAATTTTTGGAAAAACACTATGTTCTTCTGTCACTTTTGGTGGAACTCAAAGGATAAATCTTTTGAAGTTTTTAATTATGATATGTCTATGCGTTGCCGTACATGTGTATGGTCCGTCCGGGCAGATGGGTTCTATTTGATGAATCAACCTATATATTATGGAGGGCTCAAAGAATATAGTTGGTGATAAAATGGGTGCATATTTTCCCTATTGTGATATTATTAAGGTTGTGGTTTTACTTCTCCTCGTTATTTATCTTTGTGTTTGAGAGAAAAATATGATGATATTGCATTAGACTTGAAAACATTCGTGATATTCTTCTCACCAATACAAATGATTTATTGATTTTATTATGGTCCGGCATAGTCATTTATTGGCTCGTAGTTTTCTACTTTCTCAAAATATTTGAAGTTCTCATTTTGAATTTTCCAAATTTTTAATGTAATATTGAGGGAATTATTCCGTGTATATTCTAGTACGAAAAATTGGATTTTCTAGATTGAGAAAATGAATTCATTAGAAATTAAGGTGTGAAATAAAATTATTTGCAAAATAATATATTATACATGCAATACATTACTTATAATTATTGGATCAATTTCTAATAAAAAAAAAAAACTCCCCCATAAAAATACTATTGCTTGTTAGGTTTTGATATTTTATGGTGTAATTGGTAAGTTTGTGAACAAAAATGATTGAATTGGATAGGTTCTAAAAGTCAAGGAGTAAGTTGTAATTTTTCGTATTTGAATTGTATAGGTTCTAGGGTTCGAGCTTCAAAAGAGGACAAAAAAGGGCACCGCAATTTTGCTAGACTGTCGTCGAACTTCGCTCAAGCTGCAAAAAACAGAATCATTTTCGCTAGACTATCGTCGGGTTCTCACTCGAGCGACAAGCCGTCCCTCGACTGTCACTATGCTCTCGCTTGAGTGACAGGGTTAGCAAGGAATTTTTTTAATAATGATTTCAAGGCTTTTTATTCCGCTCATTCAATTATAACCCTATCATATAAATACTAGAACGCCACAAAACGTAAATTCGAAGGTTGAAACATTGAGGGAACTTGAGAGTTTCAACTTTTCATCTTCCAATTCATTGAGAGACTT
>CAIGRP010071929.1:0-31495 GCA_903798385.1 Fraxinus cuspidata | reverse complement strand
ACACAGGTATACAAAGTTATGTTTTATTTGTATCCTCATATTTTGCATCACTATGAATCCTTAAAACATGGCACATAGACTGATATCATTCCTGCATCTTTGAATTCTGTAAACCCGGGTATGCCCGAAGTATTTGTTCATAACTTTTGATGCTTATAAAATTTTATTTACCGATAAAAAAAAAGATATCCCTAGCCAGAAATCAAGTTTGAAACAGATTTATTCAGCTGATTCAGACATTTATAATATCTTAGAACGGAAGGTTGAAATTGACCAATTTCAATAGAACTGGTCTATGATATAAAAGGAATTATCATTGAAAGTGACTACAGTTGAGAGTTGAACAATCATGAAATGATAATCATGATCGAAAATGTCAATAAAACCTCTGAATATAGTAATAACTATATAAGTTAATTATAATACTTGACACACAAAAGAGATTGACATATAGGGTTAATAACCCAAATGGTCATTGAACTTTGCAAAAAGTTTTCACAGGGTCACTGAACTTTAAAAATCACCCAAGCCATCATTGAACTTTGCAAAAGGTTTACACGAGGTCACTGGACTTTGCGAAATGTTTCAACGGGTCAATGAACTTTAAAAATCATCTCATTCATCACTGAACTTTGCAAAAAATTTCTCAGGTGATCACTGATTCAGTGAATCCTTGGGAAACTTTTTGTAAATTTAAGTGACCCTGTGGAAATTTTTTTACAAAGTTTAGTGATGAATTGAGTGATTTTTAAAGTTCAGTGACCCCGTGTAAACATTTTACAAAGTCCAGTGATGACTTGGGCGATTTTTAAAGTTTAGTGACCATGTGAAAACTTTTTGCAAAGTTCAGTGACTATTTGGGTTATTAACCCTTGATATATATATTATATGTAGTATTTACAGTGTTAATCTTGTTTCTATGACGGGCATCTTCATACTTACCCAATGGTGCATATGCTGGATTCTTTTTTAGAGATACTAACATTACCTTCAAAATAATACAATCCGTGCATCGCACGGAGCAAAAACTAGTAGTATAAAAAACAAGAATTATCTAAACTGTAAGCACTAAATAAATCAATTTTTCTCAAACACAATATGAAGTCTTTGTACCCGATCATTTAAGTTGACCATTAATTTGGCGTTACAAGTTATATGAAATAATATTATCCAAACAAGACATTAAAAATAAGAAACATTCTAATTTAATTGATGAATGGGAGTGAGATCTCATAGTCCGCTGTAAACTAGGACAAGAGTGTAAACCCATCCTAATGCCACACGTGTAATCAGTCAGTTACTTAACAGATAAACACACTCCAAGCTTTTTAATACACAACAAAATTTTATATATGCCACCCTATTTTAACTCCTGCACAACTTATAATGCACAATTTACAAGAACTGATACGGTTTTCATTGTATTGTACTTCTGCGAGTAAACTACCCAACATATAACCTAACCATTGACTTTTACACTAGACACCAGTTAAAAAACACACCACCTTCAATAGTGTTAATGTGCGTTTTTATTTATATTTGATTTCATTCATTCATTAGCAAGAAACGAAGGAGAAGAAAGAAAGATGAATTTTTTCTCATATTTCAACAGGATTTTCCATGGCCACCCTTCTGCCTCCAAGCTTTTTGTCATTAGTTCTTTCAGGTTTTCAATTTGATCCTGGCATTTAGCATTTCACTCTTTATATGCATTTGCTTAGATGTATTGATTCATATCCTGTGGTTTATTTATATGGAGTGTTTCCCGAAGGATCATTTTTTGTTAATTTTCTATATATAGCTTCAGTTTCGAAATTGTGATGAAATTGATCATCTTTATGTCCTGGGATTACTGGTTCATTTGATTCCCTTGTTTTAGAAGTTTTTCTATGTAACTCTTTCTTTTTCTTTTGTTTTTTTATTTTTTATTACAAATCCTTTGTGGGTTTTCCAGTTTGGTTAAATATACGTGGATATGATATGCTCTGGTTTATGGATTCAAAATGATAGGGTGGTTTATTTGGGATTATAAGTTTCGTGTCTATATGATTGTATGAAAATATTGTTTGTTAACTGAGTTGAAACGTGAGACTGTGAAAAACATATCATGTTAACGAAATAGTAATGAAAGTTTTTGAAAAGAAAGAACAAGAAATCTTCCTTATTATTATTCATAATTGGCTGCAGAAAGTACAGAATAAATAGCCTAAGAGTTGCAAGAAAAAAAAAGAATTCTAATCGGACTAAACTTCTAAATTCTATCACTAAATCTGTTGAACAGATTATAATGATCTATTTTAAGAGATTTTTATTGATCTGTTATAATAGATTATATCAATATGTTATAATTGGTTTTTATTTAAATAAATCCTACCTAACAAACTCCTAATACCTCTACACTCCCCCTCAAGTTGGAGCAAAGATATCAATCATGCCTAACTTGCTTATCAACCGTTCAAATGGTCTCTGGAGTCCCTTTGTTAGGATGTCGGCTATTTGTTGTGTAGTTGGGACAAATGGCAAACATATGATTCCTGTCTCGAGTTTCTCCTTTATGAAGTGTCATCTATTTCCACATGTTTCGTCTTGTCATGTTCCACTGGATTGTGTACCATGCTTATTGCAGCCTTGTTGTCGCAATAAAGTTTCATATGTTGTTCAATAGGTTTTTCAACTCCTCCAGCACATGTTTCAACCATAGCATCTCACAAATTTTATGTGACATTGCTCTAAATTTGGCTTCTGCACTACTTTTTGCCGCTACACTGTATTTCTTGCTCCCCCAAGAAACAAGATTACCCAAAACAAACATGCAATATTCAGAGGTAGACCGTATATCAATTATTGATCCTACCCAATTATCATCTGTATAAACTTCAATTCCTCGCTGCTCACTCTTCTTAAAGAATAATCCTTTACCTGGAGTATCTTAAGATCTTGTGGACAGCGTCAAGATGCTCTTCATATGGCTAATGCATAAATTTGACTTACCACACTTACTGTGAAGGCTATGTCTTGCCGGGTATGAGATAGGTAAATTAGCTTGCCAACTAGTTGCTGGTATCTCATTTTATCAACTGGAACCTTCCTTATACTATCTCCAAGTTTCAAATTCGGCTCCATTGGTTTCTCAAAAGATCAAGTACATATATCCTTTGTGAAACTACAATTACTTATTTGGATCGAGCAACCTCCATATCAAGAAAGTATTTCAGTAACCCATATCTTTGATCTCAAATTCAGAGGCTAAACACTTTTTAAGCCTATCTATTTTTGCCATATCATCTCCAGTGAGGATGGTATCATCTACATACACAATTAAGAAAGCTACTCTTCTTTCCGAGAACTCCATAAACAATGTGTGATCTGTGTGTCCTCGAGTATATCCTTGATTTTTAACAGATTGAGTGAATTTTTCGAACCATACTCTAGGTGATTGTTTAAGACCATACAAGGATTTTCCCAGCTTACAGACCTTCGAGCCAAAACTCTTATTGAATCCTGGTGAAGACTCCATATAGACTTCTCTTCCAAATCACCATTTAGAAATGCATATTTTACGTCCAGTTGTTGTAGTTGCCATTCTAAGTTCATGGCAATTGAGAGAAGCACCCTTACTGTATTAAGCTTACTGGTGCAAAAGTATCTGAGTAATCCATACCATAGATTTGAATGAACCATTTTGCTATCAGTCTTTCGGTCTCAATTACCATCCACATTGTATTTAGTTATAAACACCCACTTACGACCTACTGTTTTCTTCCCTATTGAAAGATCAACCACATCCCATCCCGGATCTTATTCATGTCAAGTGCCTTCATCTCCTTGAGATTTGTTTCCCTCCATTCTGGAACAATTAAAGCATCCTGCACATTACTAGGAATTTCTATACTGGATAGTTGTCATGTGAAAGCATGGAAAGAAGGGGATAATTTGTTATATGACACAAATTTAGATATGGGATGATTAGTACATGATCGAACTCCTTTTCTATGAGCAATAGGAATTTCTAAAGACTCAGCAGACTTTGAAACAGAAGGAATAGGAAAAATTTTACCTGAGGACTTTGAACTTGAAATTTCCCTCGACTTGGACTCGTGACATTGTTGTAAATTGGTATCTTCCTTCCTTTGAGGATTTTTTCTTTCTTGAGTAGACACAAAGCCCAATTTCATTTTCACTTGGTTTCTCAAACATTTATGTTTCTAGATGATCCCGTAATGGCATAAAAGAGGAATTTCTATTGTTTTCATTATCTAATATATTTAAATCAGCAGCTTGAACTGGTGTGGACTCAATTTCTGTACTAGTTTGAATTGGTGCAGGTTCCGTTTCTATACTAGTCGGGCTGGTGCTAGTGCTTCCTCGAGTAGAAATGGAATATAGAGTAGTGTGCTCAATTCGAAAAATATTTTCGAAGTCTTCATTTTCACTCTCATTCTCCCCTTGAAGATGTTCATCTTCAAAAAAAAAATTTCGATTAAAAAAATGTCACATCCATCGTAACGAAATATTTTCGTGTAGTTGGATCAAAGCACTTATATCCTTTTCGAGTTGGTGAGTAGCCAATAAAGACACATTTTTTAGCCCTTGGGTCTAGTTTACTACGATTGTGGCTGTGAACACGGACAAAGACAATCCAAATTTTTTTAATGGAATATTGCTTATTAGTCGTGATGTGGGAAAGCTTGTATTGAAAACATTTCATGGAGTTTTCGGGTCTCCATGATTTGAGGTTGAGATCACTATCTACTGGTTTCTTCACCTCACCAGTCAAGTGACCAAGTTTTTGTTTTCCGTCTATCACCAGTTTTACTGTTTGTGCCCACTCTAGGTAATTTTTACCATTTAATTTGTGAGCTGTTAATTGTAGGGAATTATTGGCTGAAGTTGAAGCATCTGCTTCGATATTTGAGGATGAGACAGGGATACTTTCAGCGGCTTCCCCTGAGGACGCTAATCTTCTAATTCCTCCAGTCATTGCTGTTTTAACCATTGAGAACTCTGGTCAGAACTAAAGTGCTGATACCATGAAAGTTTCTGAAAAGAAAAGAACAAGAAATCTTCCTTATAATTATTCATAATTGGCTGCAGAAAGTACAGAATAAACAGCCTAAGAGTTACCAGAAAAAAAGAATTCTAATTGGACTAAACATCTAAATTCTATCACTAAATCTGTTGAAAAGATTATGATGATCTATTCTAACAGATGATATTGATCTGTTATAATAGATTATATCAATCTGTTGTAATTTATTTTAATTTAAATAAATTCTATCTAACAAACTCCTAATTTCTCTGCATGTAACTTCAAGCCTGTTAATTAATTGATTTTCTTTCCCATTTTTATTAATCAAGATCCAAGACTATAGCATGAGTATTGTCATAAGTTTATGTGGTCCTCTGCCAATATTGAAATCAGATTCATCCAATTTGCGTGGTTAGTTGAATGTATTCACAGTGAGAGTGTGCTGTTAATCAGCATTTTGACAAATTGTTCATAAATTGATGGTGGAATGCCTTATATTGTGATCTTTGTTAGTTTTCTTTTGATATTATGCTATCATGACAAGAAAAAAGGGGATTAATTGTTTTTTTGCACGGTTTTAAATAAGTTGAAGGTGCCAAACAGTTAATTCTTACACCTGGAAGATGAGATCACAGTTGCTCCATGGAAATCTCCTTTATTTATCTAACTATAGTTGTTAGGAATTGGCCCCTTGAGATGAAAATAACATGAGAAGTTCAATAGTTTCATTAATATTTTGCATTTACATCCATTGAAATTGAATTCTTCTGGGTGTTACAGTAGTGGAGTGCTCATTGCTTATGCGGACTCACCTTCAAAAGGTGGAAAATCAATTGTCGAACTCAATCAAAAGGTACCACAGAAGAAAAGGGTGGTGGTACTAGGAACAGGATGGGCTGGTACTAGCTTTCTGAAGGATCTGGATATTTCGTCCTATGATGTTCAGGTGGTTTCACCTAGGAATTACTTTGCTTTCACCCCTTTGTTACCGAGTGTTACGTGTGGAACAGTTGAGGCACGAAGTATTGTAGAGCCTGTTCGAAACATAATAAAGAAGGTAGTATTAATTTTGGAGTATGAGTTGTTTATGCATTTTTTTCATTTAGCATAACTGCGCATGAAGTGATATGTTATCTAGTTGCATTTTTCATTGGTACGTGTGTGAAGCAATTCCATTAGCTCTCTCAATGCCTAAAGAATAAATTTACTGTTTCTTCAACTTGATGATTTTTCCCGAAAAGTTTTGTTCAGTAATATAACTTTATTCACGCTTCTCTCTTTTACTGATAATATGACAGAGAAATGGGGAAATTAATTTCTGGGAAGCAGAATGCCTCAAGATTGATCAAGCAAACAGAAAGATTTTCTGTCGGTCCACTATTGATGAAAATTTAGCAGGAAGTAATGAATTCTCTCTACAATATGATTATTTAGTTATAGCAATTGGAGCACAAGTAAACACATTTAACACTTCTGGTGTTTTGGAGCATTGCCATTTTTTGAAGGTAAGTCCTAATTTTCTGAATGAATGTTTATTATTTTAAAGAAGGACCTGATTCAATGGTAAATTAGTAATGATTAATCTATTTGATGAACTGAATTTTTTTTTCTGATAAATTTCACTTGCATGTGCTGAATTTTTCTTTACAAACAAGCAATTATATTCAATGCAGGAAGTAGAGGATGCTCAAAGGATCCGTAGGACTGTAATAGATTGTTTTGAAAAAGCTGTCCTTCCAGGGCTGACTGAAGAAGAGAGGAAAACTAACCTCCACTTCGTGGTAGTCGGAGGGGGTCCAACTGGCATAGAATTTGCAGCAGAACTTCACGACTTTGTTCATGAAGATTTAGTCAAAATATATCCCTCAGTTAAAGATTTAGTAAAGATAACAGTGATCCAATCTGGAGATCATATCTTGAACTCGTAAGTGTCCATGATTTATTTGTGAAGCTTTTGATGTACTCTAGAGTAGCAACATGACTTTTAAACAGTTACACTTTGGTAATTTTTCAAATTAAATAGTAGTAAAGTCCAATCTATAAGATGCTGAAATTTCTGTATTGCATTATGTATCGCAATCCTGCGTAATTAAAAGGAAAAAAGGGGGGAAAAAAGGAGAAACTAAGATATATACGAAAAAATTCAGTACGGAAGTTTCAGTTAATTAAGCCCCTTTTTGATGGCCAATATTGAAGAAAAATGATATTTTGAATAGTGATTTTTGGATAATGTGTGGTTAAAAAGTAGGGAAAAGTTTTAAATTTATGTGCAAAATATTTTATTATGTGAATATGTGGTTGAAATTGAGTAAGAGAATTAAAGAGTTTTGTTTTAAAGGGAGACAAACAGGGGCCAAAAAGATAGATGATAAAAGAAAACCAAGTGATAAATCATTTTCTTTACACTGATGGATGTTACAGTTAATTAGCATTTGCATATTAATGAACATACTTTATCTAGCTTCTAGTCTCAAATTTCTATATGGCATCACAACTCGAAACTTTTACTCTTCATGCCTCTGTAGGTTCGATGAAAGGATCAGCTCATTTGCTGAATGGAAATTTCAAAGGGATGGTATTCAAGTTTTGACAGGACACCGCGTAGTGAGTGTTTCTGATAGAATGATTAACATGAGGAATAAAGCTACTGGAAATGATGATTCAATACCACATGGGATGGTGGTATGGTCAACCGGTGTTGGAACTCGTCCAGTTGTCAAGGATTTTATGGAACAAGTTGGACAGGTATGTTTTATGTGTTCATGTTACACATTTTGCGCCCAATGTACTTCATTTGTTGTTGCTAGTATTTCGTGTAACTACTATGTTTCTGATCCAATAACCGTTACTGTATTTGTGTTATTCTTTATGCAGGGTAATAGGCGAGTTCTAGCAACTGATGAATGGTTGCGAGTGAAGGGATGTGAGAATGTGTATGCCCTTGGTGATTGTGCCACTGTCGATCAAAAAAAAATCATGGTAATTTAGATAGTTGTAACACCAGATGGGATATTTATTTTTTTGGGATACAGTTTTAATATATTTCTATCAATCACAATTAGTCCTTTTCTGGGGTTTGAAAGTTCAATTTATGAAATCAGCTTCTCATCCATGTTACCAAAACAACAGTGACAAGGCAGCCTCAAATATCTTTACTGTTTTCTCGAGTTTTTTCCTAGAC
Organism: Fraxinus cuspidata; assembly: GCA_903798385.1. Classification (NCBI taxonomy): domain Eukaryota; kingdom Viridiplantae; phylum Streptophyta; class Magnoliopsida; order Lamiales; family Oleaceae; genus Fraxinus; species Fraxinus cuspidata. The sequence goes on along the minus strand of CAIGRP010071929.1, from coordinate 23,285 downwards.
AAAATCTAGTAGAATATGTATGGGATTATTTTATATAAAATAAAAAAATATAAATGAAGAAAACGTAACATTAATCTCAAGTTTATGAGAATGTCATAACTCTGCGAAAATAGTGCTGGCTATTTTACGAGGAAAACTTTTGCATTGAAAGGATAGTTGTCAGTTGACTAAACCTGGAATTTCAGATGTCTTATTTCATTTACTTCCATGAAGTTATTCAAAATAATTTTGAGATTTTATATGTTGTCTTGCAAATGAAGAAACGATTCTTTTACAACGCTGCCTACTGTTTTTCAGGAAGACATCTCAGAAATATTTAAAGCAGCGGATAAAGATAATTCTGGTACCCTAACTATAGAAGAATTCCAAGATGTGATTGAAGATGTCATCATCAGATACCCTCAAGTGGAACTGTATTTGAAGAGCAAGCATCTATTTGACGTAGCTGACTTACTAAAAGATACAGATGGTAATGATAGACTGGAGGTAGATATTGAAGGGTTCAAATTAGCACTATCGCATGTTGATACACAGATGAAGAGTCTTCCGGCTACTGCACAAGTAAGTTTTATTTGATTCCACTATTTCTATGTCCCGTCTTGCCTCTACAAATGAATTAGTTTTGTTTAACCTCTTATTCCCTATCAGGTTGCAGCTCAACAAGGTGCATATCTATCTAGGTGCTTTAACATATGGGAGAAATGTAAAGACAATCCAGAAGGTCCTCGTAAATTCAGAAGTGGTGGCCGTCATGAATTTCGTCCTTTTCGGTACACCTTTTTCTCTGCCCGCCATACTTCCAGTTGTAATTTTTACCAAAATTTCTTAATAACTAAACTTCCAAATCAAAATAATCTAAGGAAGATATTTTAAAATTAATGCAGGATGAGATACGGGCTTTTCCCCACTTATCCAAAATGGATAGCCTGCTTTCTGATTCTATTCAGCTGATGAGATTAGATTGGATATTTTACTATTGATTCATCCAAAACTTTCATTCCGAGCATCAACTAACTTTCAGGTCCAAAATTAACTACCACTTAGAATGGGATGAAACCGGTTATATAGGACTACAACACTAGGAAGTATGGTGTATAAGAAGTTTTAAAAAGATGATCTTCTTATTCCAAGGTACAAATTGTCTAAGCAAAATAAGAGTTATTCACTATGAAAAATAACAACTGTTGGATCCATACAACACCTAGAGGGGTTGAATATGCGTACTATGCGGAATTTAAATTTACCAGTTATTAGCAACAACTCACTATTAATAATCAATCCAGATGAATTCACATGCAATTACTATCCTACGTTGAATTACCATAGTTTGTATAATTGCAGAAAAGTAAATAACGCAAGTATTTTGATGACGGAGAAAACTCCTTGCAGGATGAAAAAAACTCTAGGACCAAGCCAGTAAAATCCACTATAGACAAAAACTTGTAGTACGATTCAGACTAGACAACCTCCTAGACTCGCTGACCTACTTTCTGTAATTTCCAAGGCCCTTCCGGATTGTGTATTCCTCACCAAGAACTCGTTTTTGTACTTTTCCTAAACTCTTGGTCGCATTTGTGAATCCTTAGCACTCTTTGATAGAAATATAGAAAGTGGGTGTTTTGATAATTTGGATTGATGTTTTCTCTAAGATGGGGTTTATTGATCTTAGAGATTAGACTCGTTGTAAGATTTCCAAAGTATGTTCTCTAGGTAGAATAATATGATCAATCATAGTTTTTACGAAGTGGGACTCAGTGTATTTATAGTAGAAAGGTATTGGGGTAGTATAGGATAGATAAAATTCTTGAAAATCGTAAAACTAGGGTTTCACGAAAAATACCGTCGCTCGAGCGCGCCAGACATGCATAGTAGCGACAACTTTTTCTTTTTATTCCATACTCGAACCCAAAGACTCCTAGTTCATCTATACAATATCCCAATAGACTCTTTTGACTTTTATCTCTTTTATTAACATTAATTTTGTCTAGAGTCATGCCAATACAATGAAACCTAACAAACTCACCTTTTGACATTCTGTGACAAAATTAAGTATTACAAGTCAAAGTAAAACATAAACTGCCACCCAAAACCCAACTGATTCAATCGATGCTTGCTTTCCTCTTCAAACCTGTTTCTTGAAATCAACAACTTAAATAAAAGTGTAAAAACGTGTGAAAAAGTTAAGCAAATATAGTTTTTGAGATATAGTATCATCATGCTAGCTAGATTGAGATGTAATATCAATGTTAATCAAAACAACAATTAAAACATTAATATTACAAAACATCAAAACTAAAAAACACTAAGCAAAGCATTCGTTCAATCAAAATGATATGGAATGATGATTTGGAATGCATACTTACTTACTCTCCTTTAATTACTCCCCTTAATTACTCTCTCCCCCCTCTTTGTCATAACTAATGAAAGAAAATATAACTAGAAATCATTCACTCCCTCATTTTTTGTTTAAATATCTTCTTGAAATACCAACAATATACATGACAACTAAAAAATGCAATTGATAGCATTTATAAGTATTATCAATGAACAATAAACTTTCTCATGTACTCAGCTCAAGTCTAAATGGAGTAGATTGTATATGTAACTCATGTGCGTAATGTGCCTCTAATTCCTTGCGAGCAAGATTCCAAATTTTAAATTTGTGAGAAATGACATGGTAAACATCATTGCATAATAAGTATTTTCCTCTATTAATGAAAGTCAAACTGAATACAACTAAGGCCTACAAAATAATAAAGCTCATCTTTTCAAGTATAAATTTTTCTTTTCTCCTCCTGAATTTAAGCATATGTAATTTTTTTTTTCCACATCTTATGTACAAACTCTTTTTCATTAAGCGATTTAGATGACCCTTGTAACAAATTTTGGACCGATAACTCTAAGTCAGACTCAATTCATGTTCAACGTCACCTCATCAATAGATGACTATCATCCCAAATTTCACACACGTGGTCAAGATCCACTTACAAGATCATTAATAGTACTCTTACTTTGTTACAATAAACATGCTCATGTAAATCATATAATGCGCGAGAGTTTCAAACATTTCCATTTTTTCTTAATTCAAACAAAATATTGAGAAAAAAATAAAATGCATGCAATAATGAATGAACTCAACGAATAAGCACAATCATGCACCAAAATACCTACTCATTGAGGTACACAAAAGCTCTTACCTTCAAGAACACTGTGACCAGATTGATAATCTCTCAGATTACTCTTCTTAACCTAAACTTTCCTAGAAGCAAAAATAGTTATAGTCAATTGTGTCAGCATCTCAGTTAAGTGACTAACCGAGTAACAAGGAAGTCAACCCCGCTAGAGATATCCTGATTTTTGCTCATTTTCAAAAAATTATGACATCTATGCCTTGTGTGTCATAATTCACCACAACTAAAACATGTAGAAATAAACCTAGGACTAAAACTACGTTGTTCTTGAAATTGGTTTCTAGGTTGGTTGGTCTTACGATGTCTAGTAGGCATTTGTCCTAAGTTACCCTTACTCTTGGGTTTAGGATTTGCAGTATACCTAGGCTGATTGGTGGCAGGGACAAAAGTGATCTTGAAAGTATTAGCAGTATTATTATCAGTCTTCTTATATCCTAGACCTCCCATATTCCCAACATTCTTGTTCAACTTTAAAAGATTGTCAAGTCTTTGAAATCCACTCAAGAACGAATAGAGTTGAGTATTAGATTTCTCAAAGTTGTTTGTTATTGTTTTAACTCACTAAAGTTTTTGGTAGACTCCTGAAGGTCATATATAAGTCACTCCCTTCTTAATCTTAAGACACTCTTCAAATAACTGACTATACGCCTCACGAATTTGTGAATCATCCTCAAGTCTTTCTTAGAACCTTTATTTCGTTCTAAGCCTTACCATTCTCATTTTCTTTAATAGATCCACTCTTAACAATAGAGGCAAAAACCATACAATTATGACCCTTAGACTTGGACTTCTCACTTTGATTGTCTAAGTTGGACTCGTCATCAGATAGAGTTACATTCATAGCTTTACCTTGGTTTTTCTTATTGTTAGGATACTCACTCCTATAGTGGCCTAAACCTTGACAGTTATGACATCTCACAGACTGTGACTTCTTTCTAAACTTACTAGGGGCACCTCTATTTCTCTCTTGAGATTTGTTCTTATTCCTAAACATTTTTCTAAAGTTCTTAATAAAACAAGCTATCTTCTCGTCATTAGGCTTCTCCGTATCAGTAATACTCTTCATTCTTAACATTGTTCAAAGCTATAGACTTATTATTTTTACGTTGAAATATGGTGAGTTCATAAGTTTGGAGGAATTCTCTAAAAGTTCCTCTATCTTAACTGCATCTAAGTTTTTGTTCTTTTCAATAGTTGTGATTTTAGGTCTAAACATCTCAGGTAAGGTTTTAAGAACTTTTTTAACAACTTCAGACTCAGGAATTTTCTCACATAGGTTGAAGGGCAAGAACTTATTGAATCCATTGTTTGGGCTCATAATAAATTAGAAATCATTGAACGATTCATCGTTCATTCTAATTTCTTCAAAACTAGTAATCAACATCTGTAGTTTGGAGTTTTTAAAGTGTTGCTTCCCTTATGTATGGACTCTAAAATATCCCAAACTTCATTTGCATTCTCACAGGTCGATATTCTCCTAAACTCTTTGGTAGACACAACTATAAATAGGGCATGAAGCTCTTTACCATTCTAGTTACACTCATTTAGGTCATCCTTAGTCTAAAGGGAATTGTTCTTTGGATCACCAAGAACTCCTCGTTCTAATACTCTTCCTAGAATCATGGTCGCCTTCTTGAATCCTAAGCATTCCCTGATTGATATTTAAGAAGTAGGTATTTTGATAATTTGGATTGATGTTTTCTCCAAGGTGTGGTTAATTGATCTCAAAGATTAGACCCGTTATAAAATCTCCAAGTATGTTCTTTAGGTAAATAATATGATCAACCACAATTTTTACGATGCAGGACTTGTGTATTTATAGTAGAGAAGTATTGGGGTACTATAAGATAGGTAGAACTCTTGATAATCGCGAACCAAGATTTCATGGGAAATATCATAGCTCCAGAAAAGCAACAAGCGGGCGACATTGATTCTGTTTTGGACACTCGAGCATCAACTTGGCGACATACTAGCATAATTCCGGTGAATTTTTTCTCCTTGTTCTATACATCGAACACAAAGACTCCTTGTTCATCTACAAATCATCCCAATATATTCCTTGACTTTCATAACTATTTTATTAACATTAATTTTTTCTAAAGTCATGCCAATACAATGAAACCTAACACTACAAATGAGGGATCTTATGATTTTGTTGAGTAGGCAAATTGTATTAAGGTAGCAAGATCCCTTGGAGCTCAAGCACAAACTAGAAAGAAAATATACTCCATTAAATTTTAGCAGATTTATATGAAAACTTTCCATATGCGAGAACCAAAAAATTCAGGAATTATAGAACATTTCTGTCAATTAGTTTTACCAAACATATTTCCGAATATGAAGATGAAGTAATTTGCTATTAAGAATTTATATGCATTTCATAAATAAATATAATCAGCACCCAAAATATAACAATCTAAAAAAAAATCAATAGGTCAGATAAAAGGGATTCTAAGGAAAGAAAAATTCCAGTGGCAGAGTTATATAGATCAGTTAACCGACTATTCTGAATATTTTATGCCTCGTTTCTTCGTCAACATTATAGAGATCTTTTTCTTTCACTCAATCAATCAAGCGCCTTTGTTTTAGTTAATCCACAAAGGTTTGTTCATGTCATGCCCTAGGTTCTTTTTTTCAATGGAAGCCATATCACCATGAGAACTGTTGTACCTACTTAGTTTCTATCATTTAAACAACTTAATCAGTTATTTCTTATGTTTGTCATCCTTCAGTGACACCTCTCATTTTCTTGTGGCTCAGATTATCGTAGTTACCTTACATTTATTTTATCATAGCTGGTCTTGATAAATATCCCATGGAAGTTCCGTTTCAACTCGAAGAATTTTTTTTACACTCTAATTTCTCCTTGTTCCTAACCAAATGAAATCCTGTGGGTATTATTATCATAAGAAATTTCTTCCTCTTTTCCTGATGATTCAGCTGCCCACAAAAATTTCTTTCTACTCATTTGTGCTCGTTCCAATCTCTTATGTCTGACAGCTTTTCTCTATGACTCTAATTTAGCATATTTTGTGCAGTAATATTATCAATTTGGATAATGGGATGCATAGATAATACAAACCACGGGAACTTGTCTATCCACCGGTAATCTTGTTTAATAAGGACTTAATGTCATCCCCTCGTGTAACTCATGGAAGCACCTTTCTTGTTGACCTGCAGTTCTCGCAACACACTTAATTCATGCACAAATGATCTCTACTTGCTTATCATGCATGCCTTTAAAATATCAATAAAATTACTCTTCCCCGATATCCAAACTTAAATCACGTGTAAGAACTCTACATTATGCTTCCTTTAAATTAATAAAGAACATATAATCCCTTTTTTTCCCATTATTTTCCTTAGCTGATTCTCCTGCTTAAATCTGCTGCAGCAAAATGAGACTTTTAGGTTTATTTGAGATTTAGGGAAACTTTCTAATCAGAAAGGTATATATTCTTATTATTCCAATTCAGAAGTACATGTTTCTAAAAATAAGTTACCTGTCAGCTCTAATCATAATTAGCCATGGAGACATAGATATACTCGTGTTCCAAATCTTCGATGGACGCAGGATGGCTTTTCCATGTTGTATATGCTACTTGAAAAAAATGATCCAAGGATTTTATTTTGTAGCCTGGCTACACAGACTTGAACTTTATTTGGCATGAGTTACACTGTCTGCATATGTGTAGTGGAGGCAAAAGGAAAGGGATGCGTACTGTTGCTACTTTTCAATACAAGGATTACACTTAATTTTCCTTTGTTTCTTTCATAACAAACTATTTTTTCATCTTTTCCCTTCCCATCCCCTCAAAAAGAGTGGGGTCTCAGTTTCTGATGACCATTGTATACTACCCATGCACACAATAACAAAATTTTGTTTTACTCCATCCTATTGAGTATTGTTTAGTTCAACATAGTGAACATGCCATGTTCATGTTCGGTATGTTGTTCAACACTACAATGAACATAATTTTAGTTTGTTTTCATCTTGACTATCACAGTGTGTTATCTTATCCTCTCTACCAAACATGTCATAAATATTCAATCTTTTACAAAATCTGATATTCCGACAACTCGAATATCAGGTACCGGCATCTTGGGCAATTTGCTCCACTTGGAGGGGAACAAGCAGCAGCAGAACTGCCTGGAGACTGGGTTTCTATGGGTCATAGTACACAGTGGCTGTGGTATTCTGTTTATGCGAGGTTAGATCTGGTTGAATAAATGTCACTCTTCTTATTGAGCATGAAATTTGATATGTATGACTTACCATTCACGTACTATCTGTTACACTCAGCAAGCAAGTTAGCTGGCGCACAAGGTTCCTAGTGATAGGCGATTGGTCGAGAAGATACATCTTTGGGAGAGATTCAAGTCGTATCTGATGCAAAGGTACATAAGAAGGAATCTCGAGAAATATATAAGGGTTCTATTATTGAATTTATTGGATATATTATTCTTCTGAAGAGTATAATTTTGTTTGTCATTATTATGGAATGGCTTGTGTGCTTAGTATACAGGATGGGGAGAAAATTTGTGGCGCTGTTATAAGTCAGTTCCAGGGAAATGACGACTGTTATGAAATAAAATCCACTTAAGTATTCAGAAAGTAGGTGGATGCATTGAGATTCTATTATGTGCAAATATATAATGTTTCTATCTTCAACCTTCACTATATGTAGGATTATTCTCCTTTCATTTGATTACAGAAAATAAATACAATAATGATGATGAAAAGGCGTACTTCCATATAGGTTTGGTTATTTTAATGTAATTCTTTTTCTCTTAAAAAAATACTTATTAATTCTCTTCTTCCACATCACTCAACGTCTTGCAGAAAGGATGATAAGCAACTTACTACTGTTGCAATAGACTAGGGACCAATAGTGCAATAATTACAAAAAATTGTCCATATGCATTCATATGAATTATCAAAATTTACTATTATGTGGTTTCTCAACAGTAATATCAATTAGAGCTAGGAGCCTTGGGCAAAGTACAACTTTTTGAATATTATTACTAAGTTTAAATTAATAAAGCTATCAGGCATTACCAAAATTACAAATTAGTGGTCTTTTGAGGATAAGCTGAGCTCTCTCCAACTCATAATTACATAAAATTCAGATATTAAAAATTGTACTTATATAAACATAAAAGAACTATACTTCGATACATACATAAAAAAAAATTCTCTCTATTTTTCTTGCATGGAATTGAATTCAAGGGTAGGAAAAATATTTAAATTTCTGTCCAACCAAACACATATTACGCTCTCTAGTGGTCTTCAAAGTAAGTTAGCAGAACTTTTTGAATGCTTTTTGATGTCAAAACCACTATGATCATCGGATCATTTCTTTTTGTAATAATCCATTGCACATCCTCGTCCGAAGCCATCATATCCTAAGGTGATAACAATTGATGCTGATCGATTCATGGTTTAACAAAGGTAATGGTTTCTTAGATTCATGTTATTTTATTTAACTCTAACGGGCTGGATATGCAACAATAATTAATTCAAAGTTTCATTTTGACGAATAAAATTACTTTCAAATTGGACAAATATATGTACACTGTGGTGTACTAAAAATAGGCTAAGACCACATGTTAGTTATTTTCTAAAATTCTCCACATAACATTGTTTTCCTTTTGCTGAAAACACATTGTGACGAAACTTGGCTTCAAATTCTCACAAAATCACCTTTGGCACATTAAAACCAGTTGTATTTTAGCACAAGATCCGAGTTGCTTGCTTGCAGTGCTTTGAGTTATGAAGGTTTTTCATTACAACTCAAAATCCGTATGATATAACCTTAAAAAATTATCGATTTATCAAAGGCCGAGAAGAGGAGAGATCAACGAAGAAGCTAATAGCTACTAGTTGGAAAGCAAAGGACAATATTACCTTTCATACATTCTGTTGGTCCAAAATTTGAATAGCAAACGAAAGACCAAGACATTGGAATTAGAAAGCACTTGGTTGACAGCCGTTTGGCCCTCATTCAGCTGAATCATACATTGTTGGAAGGCTCTATTAGTCTACTTTCATATGAAAGAAACGAATTTTCGAATCCACATCCGTGTTTTGAGTTATGAAAGTTTTTGGAGCAGCTCAGAAGTAGTAATATATAACCTTCAAAATTCATCTATTTTTCGAAGTTTTCATAATTTGACGAACCGTAAACCGTTGGCTCTATCAATTTACTATCATAAGGAAGAAACGGTTTTTTGAATTCACACCCGTGCTTTTAGTGATTAAAGCTTTTTTGAAACAACGGAAAATTACTATTGTATAATCTTCAAAAATCGTGATTAATTTTTCATTTTTTTTGGGAAATAGCGCGAAGGTTATATTATATAAACTTAAAAAATTATCCATCTTTTAAAGTTGTCAAAAATTTAGATCGGTTGAACTCACACTCTTGCTTTGCGTTATGAAGGTTTTCTTGGAACAAAGTAGAAGTCTTGTATATAATTTTAAGAATGTTATATTTTGACGGATCATATAGTCTTGGAAAGCTCTACCAATTTACTTTCAGATGGAAGAAACTAGCAACAACCGATCTCAGTCCAACACAAGAAGCAAGGTATGAGCTTCGACTAGATTTTAAGCCAATTAGCTGGAAAGACGGCATTTACAAGAACTACATTTTAGGCCAATCGTCATATGTACCGTGTGAATTCGTCCTCATGCATGTCCTTCATCCAGCATCATTTGTCTTTCGGTATCTCGTTTTATCAAATTTTTTAAAAAAATGGCTGGATGGATGGCAATTATAGGCACTATGTTGCTGTATGCATTTTATGTGGTTCCATCTCTACGCAGTCTCTTCATCTAGATTAATCCTCATACTCTCGTTTTGTCTTACTCTATTTGATATTCTCTGATCAAAATTAGCAATTGTGAGCAAATCTGGTTGTGTGTATCTTAATATGGGGTCATTGGTCAACCTACATCGTGATTTCATGCCCATGCATGTATTCTATCTAGGTGGTTTCAAGGGTGATCAATCAGAGTATCGTTAGAACAGTACCATCATTTGATGGGGAACGCACTTGGGTTGGCTGGTGCTAGTCCCAAAGACGTCGAAATTGGTAGGGATGCAACCACCCATTGGCAATTGCATTTTCCCGTAGCATGTACCAGTTGCTTGTTCCTTTATAAACACCGTCCACCCAGTGTAATAGCCTTAGGAGAAAAAAATTCAAGTGACAGTAGTAGATATCATAAATCTTGATAAATCCCGGCAGGTGTGTTAATATGAAATTTTATAGGAATACTTGCCTTTTTGTCGAAATAAATTATAGTTAATACATTTTTCGTACAAGTACAAAAAATTACGACAAGAACGAGAAAATGGGGAATGATGTTTAAACAATTCAAAAGGTACGAAATTCTAACGTTAATCTTATCCCTAGTAATCATTTTATGGTTTCGACAACAGTATGTTATAAAAACATCTTGAGGTTTATTAACGCACGTCGTGGCACATGAAGCCAGTGCCATGGGATGGATGTAAGCACACAAAGGTAACATTGTGTGCACATGGAAGGACAATAGTGTGCACAGTATGGCAGGGACTTAGGCATACACAGGCAGCTCTGTATACACACAAAGGCAATATCTTGTGCACACCGTGGTAGCTCCATGTGCATATGAAAGCAGCATTCAATATACGTCGTGGTACAAACTTAGGCACACGAAGATAACACCGCATGTACATTTCAGGGATGTTAATGTTCAGGAACACAAAGGCTACCCTATGCACATCATGTTAGGGATGTTGAGTTTTTCAGGCATTTTCAAGCACATGAAGGTAGCACTGTGTGCACATTATGTCAAGGTTGTTGAGTTTCTTTCAGATACTTTCAAGTACACCATAGATATCATGTCAAGGACGTAGGCACATCTTGATATTTTTTAAGCAGATCATGGCACCATAATGTATACATCATGTTAAGGACACTTAGGTATACGAATGTAGAAACGCTTGCACATCGTTGCACATAAAGGCAATATTTTAGGTACATGAAGATAGGAATACAACTACATGATGTCACAAGAAGGCAACACATTTGGTATATCGTGGCACCAAGTCCGCAAGGAACAAGAAGACAGTAATGTTGGTACATTTTGGCAGATGAAGGCAGCAACTCAAGCACATCATGGTAGAAAGCTAGGCACATCGTGACACACGAAGGCAGCAATTCTGGTACACGAAGGCAACAACTTAGGTATGTTATGACATATGAATGTATTAACGCAGGACATCATAGTACATGAAAGCAACAATTCAAACACACGAAGGAACATCGCAACTACATAGTATCTACGAGGGCAGCAACTCAAGCATGTGGTTTACAATAAGGTAACAACTCAATTATGTTGTGGTACCAAGTTAGACAACTTTAGGTGCGCATCATGGCAGAGACTTGGGCACACCCAAAAAGCTCCATTTGCACATGAAGACATCATCTTGTTTATGTCATGGTAGGTTTGTATGCACATGAAGGCAATATTCTATGCACGCTGTGGCAGGTATGAAGACAACATCCTATACAGGTCGTGGAAGAGAATTAGGAACACATACACAGTGTCATGTATAGGTCGTGGCAGGGACGTAGATATATGAAGTTAGCAATATATACACATCATATCATTGAACACATAAAATCATCAACTATGCACATCATGTTAGGGATATTGAGGTTTTTTCTGGCACTTCTAAGCTTATGAAGGTAGTATCATGTATGTATCATGTAAGGGACACCAAGATTTTTTTAGGTACTTTCAGGCACAATAATGCAGTAACTCAGGCATAAAGTGGCACATGTTGTGAGACCAAGTCAAGCACATCGTGGCACATAAAAGTAATAAAGCATGCATAACATGGTACACGAAGGCAGTGTGCATGCAACTCACATACATCATGGTACCAAGTTAGTCAGCAACGTGTTCACATCAGGAAGGGACTTGGTACACGCATGAGACTCCTTCTGCACCTAAAGGAACCATCTACTATATGCCGTGATGCTCCATATATACACAAAGGCAGTATCCTGTATATACATGTAATGACTCAAATATTTATAACATCATACCCCATATATATAAAAACCTAATGAATGATAAATAAATTAGTGTTGACCCCATTTTTCGTAATGATTGCGTAACAAATGCCGAGTTCATTCGCATTTATGGATATAGGAGATGCTTTATGACATGAGAAAAAGATGTTCAAGAACTGGTAATAAGATCAAAGATGATCCCAAACAAACAAACAATAATAAAATACTCTACCAAAATAAAAACAAACTTATCTTAAGCAAATAAATAGGAAATAAGCAAGAGAGAAAATTGAATGTACTTTTTAGTATAAAGAGTTGCAATAGAAACAAATGTTACACGAATTGCTTATTTATAGAGTTCTGGCCAAGACGGTTGTTCTTGGATAGGAACTACGTGACTTCATTTCCCAAGTAGAAGCCTCACATCACTCAATTTGCTACACATTTAATGCATTGACAATGTGTCAGTCACTCCATACCCTAGGTTGACAAATCCTACATTCATTATTATAAATGTTACTTCAATCATGTAACACCCCAAAATTTTACAGACGCTGGAGTGTTACCAAAAATTCAATTGTTGCGGAACGATAAAATAATATTCTTTAAATAAATATTGCTGAAATATCCATAATAAAAACATAATCCCAAATTAAATAACGGTCTTCGAACAAATTAAACTGACTAATAATTTAAAGAAAAAAATAAACTTAATATTTTATCTCTTCGATTCTTCTTGGCAGTCGCATCACCATCTCGCCACTGTTCCAATCGACCCAAACTAATCTGTAAAATTTTGTAAGAGTGAGCATTTAAAAATATCTAGTAAGATACGTGTAGTTTCCATACACAATTATTTAACAATAAATTCTACACTTAATACTACTCTTCTCTTATGGAGTATATTGTTGACTAAGCGACACACTCATATTAGGTTATCTTAAATTCCCGTAGAATCTCATAACTTTTAATAAAGAACCCGAAGGTCCACTGGTAATTCATGCATAAATTACTGAACATAAAATCATAAACGAAGCACTTGTACAAAAATATCTTACCTTGATTCTTAAAAGGTTGGAAAGAATAAAATCTTACACGTAAAAGATCTTCTATTTTCTATGCATTTTCCTCTCATTTTCTCTCTACAGTGGCTCTCTTTATTTTCTATGGTGAAATAATGAGAATTCCTATAGTAAATTCCTATAGTATTTATAGTTGAAATTCTCAATTGAATTTGTATGCAACTAGAATTTAAAACGATGTATATAAGGAATTTGGATAAGAATTCATTTCAAATAATAGAAGTATGATTACTTTTAAATTTTATTAAATTAAGATTGCATCCAAATCACAAAAAGATTATCATTATTAAGAATTGATTTCAAAAAATAGAATTACGATTACTTTTAAACTTTATCAAATTAAGATTGCAATCAGACTTTATCCAAATCACAAAAAGATTATCATTATCAAAAGCAATATTTATCACTCTATTTATACATAATTATTTGCTCAAATAAGATAGGAATTTAAAACTTGTTTCATTTTAGTCCTCATTTTTTTTTTCAAAATATTAAAAATATAGTAATAAAACATATAAAATTTCATTTTAAAATTTTCAGGGCGTTACAATTTCCTCTCCTTAAAAAACTTCGCCCTCGAAATTACTTTAACTACTTGAAAAGTTCTAAATACTTGACTATTTACATATTTACAATATATCATGACATAAATTAAGAAAACTCATAATCATGATAAAAGAACGACATTTCATTTGAGACATTGGGATCAATTGGAGAGTATCGAATAGCGAGCACCATTTGCTAAAGATTCTTTATAACATTGTATATTTAAAACTTCAAAAATTTTACATTATCTTTAAACTCCTAAAATTTATGAAAATGCATCTTTTTCAAAAAAAATTTAAAATAGGATTTTTTCGAAATGAAGTTTCTAGAAAATAGAATATTCTTAAATTGGAAAGTTTTGAAATATCTTTTTCGTTTTGTTAATTTGAATAACGTGCAATCAAAAGGTTTCAGATTGGGGGGGGGGGGGGTCACAAGTGGACCGCTTAAATCTCAAACTCTTCTTAAACAGTTTAGGTCTTTTTGACAAAACCTTTCAATCTTGCGAATACTCAAATCAAGAAAACTCAAATAATAAATTAAACTTGAGACTTCTTTAAAATATGAATTTCTAATGGTTAAAATTTAAAATATCTCCCAAAAGCTAAACACACAAACATGTAAAATAATAATTTTGGAGCCAAGTTCAAAGGTATTATCTAATTACTTAAAACAATCATTAATATCATTTATTTAACAAAAGAAAAATCTATAATTTTTTTTTAAAAATAGCGCGGTCACTATTCTTGTGAACAGTGACACATACTATTCGTCACTGTTCACGTGAATTGTAACAAGTTTCACAAACACTGGGACCAAAAATTCAATTTTCGCGAAACGATAAAATAATATTCTTTAAATAAATATAGCTGAAATATTCATAATTAAAACATAATCACAAATTAAACTTAATGTTTTATCTCTTTGTTTCTTCTTGACAGTCACATCACCATCCAACCACTATTCTAATAGACCCAAACTAACTTGTAAAATTTTGTAAGAATGAGCATTTAAAAATACCTAGTAAGATACGTGCAGTTTTCATACACAGTTATATAATAATAAAATCTATACGTCATACCACTCTTCTCTTATGGAGTATATCGGTAAACAAGCGACACACCCATTTTAAATCATCTTAAATTTCCGTAGGATCTTATATATTTCAATAAAGAACTCGAAGGTCCCTGGAAATTCATGCATATATTACTGAACATAAAAGCATAAGAAAATGAACCACTTGTACAAAAGTATCTTACCTTGATTTTTAAAAGGTTAGAAATAATAAACTCTTGCACATAAAAGATCTTCTATTTTCTATGCTTTTTCCTCGCATTCTCTCTACCGTAGCTCTCTTTATTCTCTGTGGTGAAATAATGAGAATTCCTACATTATTTATAGTTGAAATTCTCAATTGACTTTGTATGCAAATAGAATTTAAAACGATGTATATAAGGAATTTGAATAAGAATTCATTTCAAATAATAGAATTATGATTACTTTAAATTTTCTCAAATTAAGATTCCACTCAAACTCTATCCAAATAACAAAAAAATTATCNAGGAATTTGAATAAGAATTCATTTCAAATAATAGAATTATGATTACTTTAAATTTTATCAAATTAAGATTGCAATCAAACTCTATCCAAATAACAAAAAAATTATCATTATCAAAATCAACATTTATAACTCTATCTATACATAATTATTTGGCTCAAATAAGATAGGAATTTAAAACCTATTTTATTTTAGTCCTCATTCTTTCCTTCAAAATTTTAAAAATATAGTATATAAAACAAATATAATCTCATTCTAAAATTTTCGGGCCTTTACAAATCATTCCTAGAAATTGCCTTCGGATCCTCTAAAAGATAGCAAGTGCTTCAGCCTAAAATGAGTTTCGCATAGGGAGATTAATTTTGCTAAAATGAGCTTCGGAAGAAAAGGTATCAGCTTCTTCTTTGACTTCCTTATTTTGACCAAATAGGTCATTGTTGACTTTGTTAGATTTGACTCATATTTCCATGTGGACCGCGACATGGTCCCCATTAGGAGCCTCGGTAGTGGCAATGCGTAACAATAGTTCTCCAAGTCTGTGTATGATTATTTATGTAATGCATGGACTTTTTTCATAATTTTTTTTGTTGTGGTGGTTATTTTACAACACCACAATATACTCCCAAGTCTAAATACAAATATTTATATTATAATTAGAATTTGACAGTAGAACTAGTATGAATCGCTCAAAGTACTTATCGAAGGTTGTTTAAATCTGTGTACTTTGAAGTTCTTGATTTTTTGAAAAAGTTGGGGAGCATCAGCTGAGGTCCCTTTATCTGAGGTTGTTTGATCAGAAGTGACGACATATATGAAGTTTGACCTAAACTAATTGTGTCGAGGCTGAGGTAGTGTACCTCTGCTAATTGTTGAGGCTATAATGCATTAATTCTGAAGAGACATGTTTTTTGAAACATTAGGAACACGAGGCTTCCTTGATTATTGCACCCAAATGATTTGCCGTCTTGTACGTTTTCAAGAAAAGACAGCTAAAATGGTTCAACTTTCCATACACGCAACCGTAATTGCATTTAATGAGCAATGATGATCGCTGTGGGCATGTTTTATGAGAGATAGATGTAGTGGCATACGTAAGTCAAATGCTCCAATATGGACCATAAAATACAAATTGGCAGAAGTTATGAAAGACTCAGATTGAATCTGAAATGGATGTTTGGATTGTTAGGATCCAGATCTAACGGCTGAGTTTTGATGACCTCTACTTATAAAAGGCAAGTCGTTTAGTCCTTTGATTGTTTGCTTTCCCAAAAATAATTTTTCATATTCTTCTCTTTGCATTCTTTGAAATCTCGAGACCTTTTCCAGTCATTTCTAAGAAATTCGGTGATCTTTCCCATTCATTCCTTGACTGTGTGAGTATTCCTTTATCTTTGCTTCCTCCATTTTTATTAGAATCATTAGCTCTTCAAATTCTGGTAGGGAACATAGATTTAAGTGTTGTAGCATCTAAAATGGGTGTGACCATTACAAACACTGCCGACCTAGTCCAAGCCATTAGGGCAGGCTAGAGCTTGCTAATTCCTAGTTAAGGTCACCTAGATTATGATGTTCGTTGGGGGCTACTAAGGTCCTATCGATCACCACTGCCACCGACCTTGTAGAAATTGGAGAGAAACATTGTATCCCTTGCACAATCGAACTCCCAACCCCTTCATCTAAAGAGAGGGCTTGCTTTCCTAGGCAAGGTTGTGTAGCAATTAGTAAATACCTTTTGAAGGTAGGACTCAATCTGTCTCTTCATCCATTCTTTATAGCCATACTCAAGTCGAACGGGTTGACACTCCCCCACCTCGTCCCCAATGCATGGGCTACGACTAGTGGAGACTTATTTTTTGTAGAAGGAGACATTCCTAGGTGACCAACTAATTTTATTTGTAGAAGGAGACATTCCTAAAAATCCGACCTGCACCAAGGTACCATGCAATATGTGCCTCTGTCCATGACCCAACTAATTTCAACCTCTTCCAGATAGGAGAAGCTTAGTAGGGAACTGCTGCGAGTAAAGGATGTGTCCTCATACAATACTTGCCCAGTAAGAACTGAGCCCAAAGATATCTCTGAGAATGGAATAACCACCAGAGCTTCATGTTGAAGGTGTCCACCATATCCTGTAATCTACTAAAGGCTAGACCACCCTCATCAGTAGGAAGACAAATCTCCTTCCAGCTCTGCCAATATAAACATCGTGCCTATTCTTTGGAATCCCACGGGAATCACGCAAAGATGCTCTCAAGTTTCTTTATGATAGCCTTAGGGGGCTGTATGATCTGAAGAAAGTATAATGGCATGGAGGAGAGCACTGACCTCAGCAAAGTAATACGACCCAATATGATAAAAGTCGTGAAGCCCAACCTGAGATCATGTCCCTGACCTTCTGGATAAGGTCATCATAAATGAAGCTCATCTTGGTTTCCTTAAATAAGGGCACTCCTAGATAAGTAAGAGGTTATTGCTGGTGTCAAAAACCATTTAAAATCTCCTATTGTCTGATCTAACTAATAGATGCCCTTCTAGGTAGTATGAGTCCACTCTTGTCCTTATTCACCAACTGACCAGAAACCCATTCATAATGCTCCAAACAACTAAGAATTCTCCCTATAGACAGTTTCTAACTGTTGGCGAATATGGTCATATCATCAGCAAATGAAAGGTGTGAGATAAGAGTACTACCTCCATGTTGATAACACATACGGAATACTCCTAAAACCTCTGAGCGAGGAGGTGTGAGAAGTAATCTGCAGCTATGATGAACAAGGATGGCGAGATAGGATCTCCCTGTCTGAATCCTCGTGAAGAGGAAAAAAACCAAATGGGCGGCCATTTAGGAATACAGAAAAATGACACTCCGAGATGCATTGTCTGATCCTATTGATCCAAATTGAAAGGCCTCTAATACTGAATAAATGAAGTCCTAATCCATCCAATTATATGCTTTAGCCTTGTCTAGCTTGAGAATAATGTTGCCCCCTCACACTCTATCATCGAAAGTATGGAGAAGCTCTTGAACCAATAGGGCATTATCCCCAATTATGCGACCAGGTATGAACCCACTCTGTTGAGGAGAGATAATGCGCAGTAGCAATGTACTCAATGTAGTGTTCAAAAGCTTAGTTATAAGCTTATTGAACATTGTACACAAACTGATGGGTTTGAAGTCGGTCCATCTACAAGCACCGTATCTCTTAGGGATCAATACTATAGTAGTAGCAGTAAAACCCCGTATAAGATGGCCACTGTCAAATAAGTCCAAGAATGCCCTAAATACAGTAATGGATAAAGATAATTCTGGTACCCTAAATATAGAAGAATTCCAATAAGTGATTGAAGATGTCATCATCAGATACCCTCAAGTGGAACTGTATTTGAAGAGCAATCATTTATTTTACGTAGCAGACTTACTAAAAGATACAGATGGTAATGATAGACTGGGGGTAGATATTGAAGGATTCAAATTAGCACTATCGCATGTTGATATATAGATGAAGAGTCTTCTGGCTACTGCACAAGTAAGTTTGATTTGATTCCACTATTTCTACGTCCCATTTTGCCTCTACAAATGAATTTGTTAACCCCAAAAATGTATCTATGATGTGGCCAATAGATCTCCAAAGCCTCTTACGTCCAAGCAAGTTGGATTCCTGCAAACTTGGGTAAACTGTAAGTCACACATGGCTTTCCCTAAGGAAAATGTAGTTAGCCGCATGCACTCCAATGGTCAAGGTAGTTGGAGAAATAATTTAGGGTGTGGGAGAGCTTTAAACGTGAGCCTCTAATCCACAAAAAAGGGTCGGCTTGGAATATATGATGAAAATATACATAGCAAGAATGCAGCTTTGAGAGTAAACTTGCATTACCCACGAATGGCACTAAGTGTGAGCTCTTATACTTGGATGAAATGAATGGAGTCCACAGGATGGTAGTACACGTGGCCTCATTCGAACGACTTCCATTTCTTGTCAAATACATTAATCAATCCTTGGCTAAAATGCTATCACCCTTTTTGTATCCATAAAGCCTAGCTTGTACTTTTAGACTTGACCAAACACGATAGTAACGACAATAGTGGCAGTGTTGTTTTGTCAACTCACATCATGTGGGGTCCATTCATGACTTGACACTGCCTCGTTCTGGCCGATTTTTTTCAATGGGGTCTGCCTGTAAAGGGGTCTGTCAAGGTCGGGTCACTCGTATGTATCCGTGTCACCCTATGCCAGCGTATGAGGTATGGGGCCCTCAAACTGTTTGCCACATGGGCTAAATGGGCCCTTTCATGGGTCTTAGATTTTCATGGCGCAACAACACTTTCCGAAGTCCATGTATAATTATTCATATGATGTGTGAACTTTCGAGTTGAGGCCCTTGGAGCAATACATCGAGCCCCTTTAGGAGCTGAAGCCTGTTGTAAAGCTGACTGATGTGAGGCGAGGCCCTTGAGGTATATCGAGCCCTTTTAGGAGCTGAAGCTCGTTGTAAAGCTTAATGATGTAAGGTGAGGCTCTTGAGTCATATATCGGGCCCCTTTAGGAGCTGAAGCCTGTGATAAGGATGGATGATGCAAGATAAGGCCCTTGAGGCATATATCGAGCCCGTTTAAGAGCTGAAGCCTGTGGTAAGGCTGGATGATGTGAGATGAGGCCCTTGAGGCATATATCGAGTCCTTTTAGGAGCTGAAGCCTTTGATAAGGCTGGATGATGTGAGGTGAGGCCCTTGAGATATATATCGAGCCCCTTTAGGAACTGAAGCCTGTGATAAGGTTAGATGATGCGAGGCGAGGGCATTGAGGCATATATCGAGCCCTTTTAGGAGCTGAAGCTTGCCAGGTGGTGTGTTATAATGATTTGAAGGGCAAGTTGATTCCCAATAAAAATAGCTAGGTTGTGTGGCAATTTCCTAAGCTTGAGTTATGTGATCATTTAATGTGCAATGATGATGATATTTCTTACCTGGCAAGGCTTATGTGTACATACGGTGTGTGTTCATCATGATTTCATCTGGACCCTTGGTTTGAATTTTTAGCAAGCGCCCTTTGGTATTAACATGATGGATAAGATTACAGGTAGATGACCTAGATTAAAGTGGAGAATGATCCAACGATGAGGGTTCCTTCACCACGCCTATATAAAAGGCTAAAAAACTTTTTTTTTTTAATTTTCTTCACTTTGCAAAAATCAAATGTTTAAGAGCTGAAATCCTTTGAAATTTTCCATAACCTCCATCGTTCCTTGTCCGACGAGCAGCTCTATTTTTCCTACTTTTCGACATTCAAGACCTGTGTAAGTACCCAAATATCTTTAAATTTTCCAATTTGTTCACATTAAAATGACCTCCACTTCAAAGAAGTTGTCTGGGGAATATTCCAAAGTAGACATAGAATTAATTTATGCGAGGCGGGTGTGGCTCCTATAATCCCTACTAAAAGGATTATGGAGGCCATGGGGGGCCTTCATAGTGCATGATGATGCCAGAGGGTCCTATAGACTTTAGTGTAAGGTGGGGAGCTTTCTTGTGGCCCACGGACAATAAAGATGACGAGTTGGAGAAATTTAGGGAGAGGTTATGGAATCCTGATAACATAAAAATGTTTGTGCCGACCTTTGATGAGAGGACTTGTTTTCCTAGGAAAGAGTGCGTAGCAGTTAGCGAGGTCATCTAAGGTGGGAGGATGAAGCTGCCCCTACACTAGTTCTTTAGGTTTATCCTTAGGCACTACAACTTAGCCTCTACCTAGCTAGTGCTAAATGCGTGGAGCCAATTAGCATGGGCCTTTCTTCTTTGGAAGAAGGTCACTCTTGGCGAGGATATGTCGCCGCACATTTTTCAAACCCTTTTTAAACCCCGAGCCTCTAGTGGGGGAGTGATTGCAAATGATGGTACTGCATGAACCCCTGGGGCCCACATTCTTCCTTTATATAGGATACCTCAACATCTATTAAAAATTGGAAGTCCTCATAGTTCTGGGTTAGGGGTCGCTGGCAAATAGTGGATGGAGATACGGTCCCAGAGATCACTGTGCCGACCCAATACCATGAGTATAGTGAGCCAAACCTTTATCTAGTAACATTTACCTTATGCTCTTGTTCCCACACCCCCTCTTTTGTAGAAACTTTCGGCTTATCGTAGACTTTGCACGGTTGCAGTTAACCGGTTCGAGCTTGAGCCATCTGAATGGAACATTTTAAAGGCCATTTACGAACTACCTTTAGAGAGGATGTCTTTTAAGAACGTCATCGGCAAGTAGAATCTGTTTGTCAGACATGGGCTGATGGCTACTAAGGGTAAGGAAGGTTTTACTCAGTCTCTTTATTATGTGAAGTGTATTTTCCTGAACCTGATTGCTGACGCTTTACTTTTCATCCGTAGGTTAACATGATAACAAGGAGTATGTCAACTCGAATATGCTTTTCCTTAGGAGTCTAAGATAGGCGAAAAATAAGAAGCCCTTGGACTCGTTAAGCGGAGACATGGGAAAGAGGTCAAGAGTGCTCCATCTGAACGGAAGGATTAAAATTTTCTTGGAGGGAGGTCGGATTATATTTCTTCCACGGTTGTGGAGATGTTTCTTACCGAGGTTCAAGGGGCTGCAAGGGTTCACCATAAATATTGGATTGACAAGTACTCTTCGTACCCCGAAACTTGTGATGTAGTTGACATGGTAGAGGCGGGTCTTGCCTTGTAGGCTCGCTCTCAAGGATTCTTTTTAAAAGTTCAGATGGAGCTGAGGCGTCTTCAGCCAAGGTAAATGATGCTGATGTGGAGCTGAGTATGGCCAACGCTGAGGCGTCTTCAGCCAATGAAGCCATAGAGGTCTCCAAGGTTAAGCAAGCCGAGGCGAAGTCGAGAGTGGACGCAATTGTTAAGAAGAATGATGAATTAAAGAAGGAAGTCCACCTTCGCAAGGCCGAGGTGAATGCTTTGATGAAGCGTGTGGAGAATTCTGACAACCTTCAACGGATCGTTTCGTCAGCCTTGGAAGTTGCTAATAAAGAGAACGGGGAGCCAAAGGCTCAAATTGGAGAGTTGATAGCTGAGGTGGCCAGTTTGAAGTAACAGCTGAGTGCGGCGGGGGAAGGAGTAGTTAACAATTATGTTGCTTACTTTCATCAAATGGCGAAGTACGACGGCCTCGTTATATATTAGAGGACGTTTGTGTACAATGAAGTCTTCAATAGGCTCGTTGTGTTGTATCCCCGGCTAGACTTTTCTTCTATAAATGGCGAGTTTCTGTCAGACGACCTTTCCACCCCCGCTATCGAAGAAGGGAATTCAGTGAAGGAAGTGATTGCCAAGGAGGAGCCCCAACAAGATGCTACTGTACATATTAGGTTTTTTTTTTTATAATATTTTTGTAATGACTTAATCCCCTTCTCCTTGTGATGGATTTGAATTGATTTGAATAGATGAGTTTTTTCAACTCTCAATTTGAACTTTAAAAAATGTTGCTAAGTGTTTAGCAGCTTGTGGACTGTCACATTTGTACTCTAATAAATAACTATAACGTATGAGCTTGTCATTTTTACTCAGTAAATTACCAATTAATGGGTTCGCTATAATTGAATTTGGTAAACCATGAGAACGCATGAGCTCGTCACACACAAGTTAATTTATGGGCTCATCATAATTGAATTTAATAAACAATGAGAATGCATGAGCTCATCACAATAAGTTAATTTATAAGCTCGCCATAATTGAATTTAATAAACAATGAAAATGCATGAGTTCATGATGTGATCCAAGTTATGGATGCAACGAAGACGAGCCCGGGGAAATGATCCATTGGTTATCGAAGGAAGACCAATGACTCGATCGAGGGCAAA
>CAIGRP010071916.1:0-29268 GCA_903798385.1 Fraxinus cuspidata | reverse complement strand
TTCATTATATATATTCACATCTTATAAAACTCATTAAATTCCAACCTCCAAATCAAGAAAATTCTCTCTCCAGTTGAAAAGTCGAAAACAAAACCCAGAAGAAATAATCCAATCCGAGGTTATTCCAACTGCACGAGTTTGCCAAATTCTTTTAGGAGCAAAAAATCTATTGCAAATGGAAAGGAAGGAGAAGTTTGCAATGAGAGGCTGCGTGGGAAAATGGAGGAGGAGTGTGTGGTCGAGCGAGATTATGGAGAAGCAGGAATGGCGGTGGAAAATTTTGACGAATTTCAGGGAATTAGAAAAAAGGGGGGTGGGATTTTCGATGATTGGAAATAACGACACCTGTCCGGCCTTTAGTTGGGCTCTTTTAATGTGTAGTCACACACACACATGCGCACACTACGAATTGCTCACTCTGAGTTGTGCACTCCCTGTTATCTTGGCTTCTTGAAGTTTCTTTTAGGATCTAGTGAAGCAATTGAAAGACGCGGGAGTAATTTCCTGTAAATTATATTTGTTGGTGTTTTTTTCTTTAGATATGTTCGCTAAGAGAACATTTGAATAACACAGTTGCAAAACTGAGTCATAAAATGACATTTATTAGTCTTATGCTTTTTTGCCCAATAAAAGATCGTAATTATTGGTAGACTATGAATGAAAAGGAATGTTTTGTTGTTTTTTATATCATCTACAATGCATTTTCCATGGACTGCAATTTAGGTGGCATCTAAACAGAAAAGCTTCCTGTATGCGTGGTATTAATGTCTATCGGCCTAGTTCAAATTTCATCTCCAATGGATTCTTTATATAATTCAAATTTCATCTCTAATGTGAATTTAATAGGAGAGAAAAAATAATAATCAGGAGGGAGAAATACTTAATTATGGTGACTAACTCCATCTAGGTAGTCCCTTAACAATGTTTACTTTTTGTCATGTCACGTCAGCTACAAATAGTCCTAGACACGTTGCATTGGATAGAAACTTTTGTAGACATAGTCTATTTTAACTTATGTGGCGACCTTATTAGTGAAATCCACATTAGCATTGGAGATGATCTTAGACAGGTTTTTCATTGAACTATACCACTATTTATTTCTTTTGACACTTGCATTCTGGGATGCAATTAAAGTTTAGGGAGAACACAAGTTGCTCAGGCGATTGTGGTATTATATTTATGTTATATGAAGGGCTATGTAAGTACGTAAAGCATTTATGCAATGGACTAGAAGATTACTTAGTCTTGTTTTTGAGGGGTATTCTATGTTACTCCAACACTACGATAACCATGTTATATCTGTCTCTGACTCAACATGATGCTTAGCATGGCCCGGCATATGTATTCGACCCTTAAAAAATTAAAAATGTCGTGACTTCAACATTTTAGAATGGTGGCTTGTTTTTTAACGACCCTGTTGAGATTTGATAGTAACATCTTTAACCCAAAATGCACCCTCATGCTTGTAAAACTGTTGTATAAAATTCCACGTTTTCACATTTTTTCAGGATCACCAAGAACTCGAGGAGCACGACAATTCTTGATTGCAACTAAAAATGCACCTGCGCGTCTCTAGTTCTCCTTGATTCCTCGAAGGAAAGAGCCCCGGAATTACTGCCGTCATTGTCGAACAAATAATCTTCCCTTGAGATATCAGAGGCTCAGAGCGAAGTTTGTTTCGAACGGAGTTTGTGTTTACTTCTAAGTGTTTTTGACAGATCAATTCGAATGTTTTATTTCACAATTGACATGTATCATTGTATGTACATTAGCCAGAATTGCTAGAAACTTTAACATCAATTAGATTATTAGATTAATGCACGTGTTGCTAAGCTTAAAAAGATAATATGGTATTTTGTTAATAACATGCATGTTAAAGTAATCAATTTTTCTTATCAAAAAGAAAGATTTTGCTTAAAAGTAAATTTAATTGCTTGAGCATAGGCAAACATCTTCTTAAGTCAAACTTTTGAAAAGGAAAGTATATTTTTGTCTTTTCATTATCAAGTCACTTGGGCAATAAAAACGCAGTACTGTACCTCACCTGACTTCACCAGATCTTTTTATTTCACCATTGGCCCCTCTAACGGTAAGAATGGAGTAAATTGAAACAGAGGCCTTTAACTTGTAAAATTTATGAAAATTGCTGTCCAGCCTATTTTTTAGCATTCTATCCAAGTTAAAAAAAGTCAAATTTAGTTGGAAGGACACTTGTATCTTATTGATTAAAAAGGGACTACAATGTCCAAATTTATATTCGTATTAAAAACAAATAAAAGGGAAGAAAAAGAAATCCCCATTTCTCATTGCATGTGCACTTGCAAGTTACTTATTAAGTGAAAATCCAGTGATCGAGATAAACAAAAATGTGCATCATCGATAAGAAAATAGCTAATATTTTTACTAATATGAAATTCAAGATTGCGAATTGCATTAAAATGAAACATAAGCCCGATACATTGAATCTGTTATTATTACTTTCGTGGAATAGAATCTTTGTCAACCTTAAAGCTTCCAACCATTTTGTCTTCTCGATTATTCTCCCAAGCCAAAGTGCAAAAGCCAATATAAACTTTTTATTTGACACAGCGTTAGAATTGGTAAATATACAAATGTTTTAAAAATTAGATTAACGATTAAATTATCATAGTTCAGGGACCTGTTTTGCAAATTTTCTTTCAAAATAATATCATTTACAAATCTGTCTAGTATATCGAATCAAATCCATACCTCCACCACTCCGGACTCCTCTATATCCTCACAATTCAATGGCGGATTACGAGGCTACCACCACAACCAGCACCGCCTCCCACCAGCACCACAATGTAATCCCCAAAGAAACAGCCCTCCAAGCCTTAAACACCATAATCCAGCTCCACTTCGAGAAAACCCTCGAAAAAAAACGAGCAGTAGACCTCCAAAAAAAGGAGTTATGGAAGCTCTTCCAGATCTTCTTCCTCTTTTTGGGCCTGGTTTTCCTCGCCCAATCCCAGTCTACCAGCCTCCAGTGCCGCCACTGCTGGGTCCCCATTGGGCTCCTCTCTCTAGCCCACTTAATCTTCTACGTGTCGGTGGCTCAAACCCTGAGGTGCATCAATGGATTCAAGTACCAGAGACGGTGCCACAAATTGACTCTTGGGCTGGCCACTGAAAGGCTGAGGCAGCTGAAGATGAGAATTAGCAGCGGTGGAAATCCCAATTATGTAGATGACATGGGAGAGGATTTTGAGATTCATTATCAGGAGCCGCCGGAGAGTTATTTTGGTAAGTTTAAGAGGAATTGGGCTTTTCATTTTGGGTTTTTGATCTTGATTTATGGGTTCATGGTGTCTTCTTCTGTTGTTCTTCTTTGCTTTTAATTCGCCGGAAATTGTTGTTTTTCCCTTTGTGGTGGGGGCGACGGCGGTAGACAGTGGCGGTGGTTTGTATTCTTTGATTAGCTTGACTGTAATGTGGTAACAGTGGATTTGTTAATTTTGAGAATATAATGGGAATATTTAAACGTTTATTTCTTCTACATTATTTATGATGATTTATAACCTTTAGATTTGACGCTTTATTCTTAAATCCAACGCTTCTTATTGAACGAGAACGAATTTATTTATTTATTTTCAAAATTTTTAAATTTTTGTTAAACCTGTGAAATAGATAAAATCTTTAAGAAAATTTGAAAGTTAATAAAAGGAAAAATTATTTGGATTTTATTTTTCACTTTCAAGATTACTTCGTGCATCATTAGATATGAATCCGAAGATCAAGTAAAAAACAAAAAAAAATTATTACAATATAAATGAAGAGTTTCAGACATTACACAATCTCTTAAGATTATATTTTTGGGAAATAAAAAAAAAGAAAAAAAAAGAATAGATCTTCCATTTCTCTCACATATCCTATTTTGAGGCTGGCTAAAAATGAATTTAATATTTGTGAATATTTGTATGGGCAAGGGTGTTTAAAATTGTATCTATTGAAGAAGAAAGAAGAGTCGGGTTTGTTTCTCTAGTTCGGCGTAGAGGGAGAGTGCCTTACAACTCTAGCTTGTGCTAACGAAGAGTGTTATTGTATAAAATACGAGTTGTGTAAAATTCAGATATACTGTCTATAAAATGAAGGTAAATTTCTCGGCACGAGTCAAGGTCATGGACTTTAAGGAACCATTTATTCTTTTGAAATCTCTTTGACATATATTAATATATTAGATGAAATTACCAAAAAATAATTTAATTAGCAAATATTAGGGGAGTATTAAAATCTAATATTGAATATATCGATAAATTTGTTGTAGTAAGGATATTGCACGAAAAATTCTTCTTGTTTTTGGTCAAACATGATCCTTTTCGGTTTAACTAATTTTTTTCTCAAGAGAAATAATTGCCCTAAAAAAGGCTAATGTCTGGGGTTTCTTCTAATAATAGGGTTAAAAAGAAAATATTTTTTATGAAAAAATTACTTTATGTGCTTGAAATATGAAGGTAAGATTTTTTTTTTTTTTGTTCAGGATTATTTTTTATTTAGTCCGAGATTGATAGAGAATTTTCTTTAATTATATTGTCGTAATTAAATAATTTTATATGTGAATCATAATATTTTTTAAATTTTTGATCATATATTTTATTTAAAATATCAATTTTCACAAATTATTTAAAGA
Source organism: Fraxinus cuspidata (assembly GCA_903798385.1). Taxonomy (NCBI): domain Eukaryota; kingdom Viridiplantae; phylum Streptophyta; class Magnoliopsida; order Lamiales; family Oleaceae; genus Fraxinus; species Fraxinus cuspidata. Next base: position 24,620 of record CAIGRP010071916.1, on the reverse strand, counting down.
ATCTACATCAAAAGGATTCGCGGTTATTTCATCTTCCAAATTTGTCTGAAAATGTACTTTTTAATGAATAGTCTTTGAAACCAAGAACCTTGACTGCTTTTCATAGATATTGACAGCTGAATCCAACTCTCTCTCTCACACGAGAATCCTAGGTATCCAGCTAGGACAAGTCAAACTATAACAATAGCCGTAATAATATTAAATTTTAATTTTAATCACATGTTTCATTAAATTCGCAATTTTTCAATTATATATTTTATCAATTTTTGTTTTTTTCTAAATTTTCTAAAAAATGATCTTACTGCTCACCAAATAGGGGGTTAAATAATAATATTAAGAAATAAAACAATGTCACAAGTATGTTAAGTAAAACGATTATCGATAACTCTCACTATCAATAACATTATTATTTTTTAAAATGTAAGAATGTCAATGAGATTGTCAATTTGATCAGAGATATCCTTCACGACTCCCCCAAAAAATTTCAAAAACCTACGTTCTTAGCATAAATTTTCCATTTTACTGTGACCTTTGATTATATTTTTTCTTATTTTTCTTTTTCAAAAAAAAAAAAATTTAAATTAGACAAAAATATGTGGTTTTAGTTTAAATAGTTGTTTTTATTATTATTATTATTATTATTATTATTATTATTATTATTATTATTATTAATTAATTAATTAATTAATTTATTTATTTTATATAAAGTTAGTTGATCCTAATCACATTTTTGTAAATACTGATTTCTCATTTAAACATGAACAAACTAAAATCGATCTAACATATATTCTAAAAAAGGTAATTAGCACATAATGTCTTCACCATTCATTGTTATTGTTGAAAACGTCCATACTTTTAATTTTTTGACATTTTCACCATTATTTACACATTTCATTGCTCAAAATGTCATTTTCACTTAATTTCTTAATTAAAATTTGTGAAATGATGAATATACCCTTATCTTTAAATAAAACAAAAACAAAAAGAAAAAAACTAATTGTAATCATAGTCCCATTTTTTTAAACGTAAACGAGTCCCAAATAAATTATTAAAAGGATAATTAGTACATAATGTCCATATCTTTCATCGTTATAGCGAACAATGTTCATACATTTTATTTTTTTTGACATTTTCCATCTTTAATTACACATTTGATTGTGCAAACTATTATTTTCTCAATTTTCATCAAATTTCTCAATAAAGAATGAAATAATGAATATACACTCATATTTAGAAAAAAAAAATATTTTTTTTGTTTCTAATTCTTTAATAATTTATTTGATACTTGATTGCACTTTTTAAGAAAAAATTATTTTTTAAATAATTTATTGTGGACTCGTTTGTCCTTTTTGTAAAAATTTGAGACTATGATTGCAATTAATTTTTTAATTTTTTTATTTACATATGCATTTGTATGTATAACAATTTTAAAGTAGTATAGAGAAGTAAAATAAAAATTTATATCTCCCCAAAAATGCAATTAATTATTTCAAATTTCCCCAAGTTTTGTTTTTCGATATTATCACATAGCTTTAAAAAGACAAGTTAATGTCATGAACAATATTGCAAATCAGTTTCACCATAGATTCAAAAAGGATAAAAACCGTAGATGAAAAAGACAGTAACTAGTTTTTTCTTCCCCATCGCACCTGAGAGGGAAGCAAGAAGTGTAAACGATCCCGAAAATTTTTGATTCTCACACGCGACGGCCCCGCGTGATTAAAAAACTCCAAAAAAAAAAAAGTGGGCCCTTCCGATTGTGAGTGTCGATCAACCTCTATGTCAACCATTTTCGGTACGAATAGCACGGCTCTTGAAAATTTATGTAGAAATTTTGAACATGTTTTAAACTATACATAATTTTATGTAATAATTTTTCGTACCCGAACATGAAAGTTCTGGCTCCACTTGATCTTCCACTGAATCTACTCAAATTTAAAGAAGCACAACAACTATGTATACATGCCATAATAAGTTTTTAATCTAATAATGGCAGAATGTGTCTGCATTTATCAAATTTGCCTAACAATCTTCCATTACTTATACGTACACAATAACACTAACTATACTACGAACAATGTTCTTTTTATTTTATCAAATTAAACAGGCTAAATAATACTAAAGAATTTAACTAAAAGTACTCGAATCAAAGTTACTTAATGCAACAATAAAAGTACTTTCATTACTTCAAATCTTCGAGTTTATATCACTCTATGATCTTTGAAGCCATACACAGCAGTACATCCCCCTTTCACTTCTCTCTCTTCTGATTAGGTGTATTAGATTTATCTTCGATTTTCTTCTCCACTGTTTTAGCCATAGTATCCAAATGTGTCTCTTCTATTTTCTTCTGCGATGTTTCAATTTCTATACTGTTCGTCTGATCAGGTTTGATAGGTTTCTTTTCCTCTAGAGTTTCGACCTTTGCACTCTCAACTGGTTTCACTTCTTCTAGCATCTGTGATGTTTCAATTTTTAAGCTGTTCGTCGGATCAGGCATGATAGGTTTCTTTCCCTCTACTGTTTCGACGTTTGCATACTCAACTGGTTTCACTTCTTCTATTGTCTGTGACGTTTCAATTTCTAAGCTGTTCGTCTGATCAGGCGCGATAGGTTTCTTTTCCTCTAGTGTTTCGACCTTTGCATCCTCGACTGGTTTCACTTCTTCTATTGTCTGTGATGTTTCAATTTCTAAGCTGTTCGTCTGATCAGGCACGATAGTTTTCTTTTCCTCTAGCGTTTCTTCCTTTGCATTATCAAGTGGTTTCACTTCTTTTATCATCTGTGATGCTTCGGCTTCTAAACTGTCCGTTGTTGGTTTTACGATTTCTTTCCTTTCATCTGAGGCCTCAGAAGTATCAGCAACTGGTTTAGGATATTGAACGACTACGTCCTCTAGGGGCTTGGCTTCCGGTGCATCAGAGACCTTTTCTGTTTCAGATGATTTTCGTTCTACTAGTTCATTAGTTGTTTTATCGCTGTCATCTGATCTCAGCTTCCGGTCGTTCTGGATAAGCATTCAAAGAATTTTGAGTATCTCAGATAAAGAAAAGGACCAAATAATGTCTCACAAACACTAGATTATCAACATCTGCTAATTAGATCATTTGAATTTGCCCTCAACTCAACACTATTTGATATGAATCAGGGTTCCAGCGAAGTATTGACATACATAAGCATGCTCACTAGATGAGTTCAGTAAAATATACACATGAAATATTCCTCTTTTGTCCCTTAAAATTTATTGTGCTAAACGTACCCTACTCTGTTACTCAGACAGTTCAACTAGGGTAATGTGTCCGCATCCGACACATGTCAGATATCGATACTCCTCGAATACTTTACCATAGTCAATTTTCTTTCTTTTTTGAAAAATCACGTGTGGACGTGTTCATGTCGATACATCATAGGTGCCCTCTATTGTTCAACGTTTAGAAGTAATAACTACAACAAACTAAGATGTGTTCCCACTGAATTTGGGGTCAGCTTCATGTAATACGTTGATGAAAGGAACATACGAGTATGTCCTCAGATATTCGGCTAAATAATATTGTCCAATTCGGTTGTCCGTATAGAACCAATCATTAAAAATCCACTGTAAAGCACGACAAGGCTAAGCAGAGCAAAAGGATTTTCCATGAGACGAAAACTGAAAAGTAATCGTCCCACACGTCTATCATGCAACGATGTTACCATACCCAAATTAACGAAGTGATTGCGTAATCTCTCGATAAAAGTAACATGAAACTAAATGTTACTAGAAAGCTAGACAACTTAGTGTCACTTATTTTACAACAGTAACAACAAAACATGGAGAAAAATGAAGTGAAAAACATAAACAAAGAGAAACAGACATGTTGTGGGTCATGAAAATGAGCTGTTTAATTGTCCTTAAACCTACATCCAATAAACTTTCAAAGTGCATAACTAAGATTTCAGTTTTAGGAGATTCTTAATAAGCAATTAATTTATGCAAAATACTTTATAGTTAATAATTAAACAAAGATAACAACAACTAACTACTCGAAAATCAGTGTTTAATTTGGAAGAATTATGCGAATCTTCGTAAAATATGCAATGACGAATATACGATAAACAGAATTAAGAATAAATATTAAAAAACAAAAAAACTTCATGTTCATTCATTTAATCTCAAAATACTAGATCAAAACTCCAAGAATTGCCATCAAAGTCTGCTTTTCTAATCATCCCATACTTATTTTAGTTTCCAAAGGGCAATGAGAAGACACAACATTAGCTAGACTTAATTGTCAATTGATAAGTTTTATTTTATTTTATTATTTATTTATTTTGTTAAAGGGGATAGGTTGTGTTAAAAGGCAAAATTTTCAAATAAAGAAGGATTATCTTAGATGATTCAATATGATTATAGCAAGACACAATCCGAGTTTTATCGCCACCTGCTTAAGCTTTTAGAAGAAATTGTTCACTAAATTATAACTAAGAAAATAAAAGGCGAATGAAAGAAATCCGTCATGACATGTTTGATAGAGACGTTTCAATAGCAATATCCAACACTTCGTACCAAACATATGAGAAATTTAATTCAAAAAAAGCAACTTATGACAAATTGACTTGTGATTTCTTCATGTTTCGTATGATCTTAACATCATTTGAACATTTAATCATTTTTCTCTTTTCTTAATTAACAAATCATTTTCAGTTTGTTCATTCACACACACGTACATATATCAATTTACAATCCATATGATAATCAATCACAATTCCGTCATAAAACAAGAATCCAAGATTCAAAAGATAAATTAGATAATGAACATAAAAACAATAATTCCATGCATTAATATATTTTACCTCGAACAAAAAACCAAGGGATTGACGCTTGGTGTCATTATCAGCCACCACATCTTCATCCTTCGCCGCCACTTCTTCCACCACCGCCTCCTCTTTCACCTCCACCTCCTCCTTCGTAACAGGCGCCGGAGCCCCGGTTTCTTCACCCTTCGACACCTTTGGCTTTGTTGCACAACCTCCCATTATCTAGTTTCTTATTCTTACTGTTTATATAGATGTATCTATTTATACGTGAAAATATACTCTCTCTCTCTCTCTCTAGAAAATCTTGGTTAGAGAGAGATTGTGAATGATAATGAGAAGAAAATGAAATGATTTATAGGGTCGCGAATACAACATTTCGTATTCATTCAACGGTGCAGAGAGATTTTTGGTACACTATTTATGACTCACCGCACGTAGATATGGACCGACACTATAATTTTCACCTATTTTTAATTTGCTTTTTCTTTACATCTTTAATTTAAATAGCACTTCTCATTAATAAATTAACGTAAAACATGTTTGGCACGTTCAAATGTTCGACAAGATTTAAGAATGAAATTTTTTTAAATATTGTTATATACAATACAATGTGGAGAGAATATAAAACATTGTCGTACATAATAAAATTTAGATGTATCTTAACACGTGTCAATTGCAATTGCATATTTATAGATGAATAGATCTAAAATTTCGGGAATGTTCTCTTTGTGTTTCAATTTTGTGTTTTGAGTTTTGAATTCATTTTGTGTTTTGTGTTTTGAGTGTCTATTTTGAGATTTTTGAAAATGTGTTATTTTTGACATTTTGAAAAATTGTTTTGAAAACGCCCAAAACGCGTTTTGAAAATTTTGACTTGATTATAACTGAAAACACCCAAAATGACAAATTTGTCGTTTTGAGTTTTCTTTACAAATTTTTAACTTGTTTTCAAAAACGCGTTTTCGAAAATGGGAAAGAGAACGCGTTTTCGCTGTTTTGGAAAATCGAAAACAGAAAACGGCTTGAAAATGGTAAAGAGAACAGACCCTTCATTTTTCCCCTTTCCAACTTGGTTTTTCTTTTAATCGTATTCTTATCATAGATTCATAGATATTATTACATAAAAAATGTACAATTTATAGAAGTCACAATAAATTTATTTAACACAACGTGCACTCGTAATTTTATTTCTCAACCTCCATAGCACATCCTAGCCTCAATTGCAATATCATCATAGTTTTAAAATTTGGACCAAATCGTCGAATTTAACAAGAAAATCGATGAACCAGCTTATAGACCAGTCCAATTAGCATTAATGGAGTAGTTCACCAAAGAACTAGTCAAAAATTACTGAACTAGAATCAAGCTGTTGGGTTCACGAAACCTGTATAGATAGAAAATTATCATTTATTGGAGTTATAATAGGATATTTATTAATTTCTGAGTTAAAGATAATAGATGTTGGAACAATTTTCAAAAGAAAATGAAAATATTAACTATGAAAAGGTTGTCTTTTCAGAAACTATGAGCTTGCACGACCAGTTTTTTTGGGGATTTTAAGGAAAGTGAGAGTGTCGACTGTCGCGTGAGAAATAAATAGTTCAAAACAAGAAGAAAAAGACATTCCAACAAGTTATGAGTTGGCCATGTTCAGCTTGGTCCGCAGACCATTTGAGTGTGGTTGTTTGGTCCATGATCCTCTTCAAGAATGAATGTGCACGTTTTTTATTTTTTCATTATAAAAAAAAATAAAAAATAAAACTTTCTATTAGTAAAAACTTGATCCGTTTTATGTCTAGTTCGGCAAAGTTCAAGCGTCCGTACTTTCTAGGCAATGCAATCCGCTTGCATTGTCTTGGTTCGGATCGAGTTGAAAATTCTATAAGAAAACAAAGTTATCTAAGTCAAGCTTAATTGGATTATTTGACAAAGGTTGAGTTTATGTGAACAATCTTTTAGACGTTGAATCAAATACACATTATTTCGAGGAGGGGTTTGGCGGTGAGGATTAACGGTGGTATAAATTGATAGGTTTGGAAACAACACTACCAAAAAGAATAGTAATTGAGGATGAAGTTGCAATGAAGTCAATAAATTGAGGACTAATGATGAAAATTTCTTTTCTTGTTTAGTGTCATTTACTTGAATTGCACATTCAAAATCAGCAACCCATGATATTTGCGAATTTGGGCTTAGACTCGTAATGGTAAACACACACTAGACGTAATTACTACGATTATCATAAGTCGGGTTTAAATCAAAATATTGTTCAAATCTGTTTAGCCTTCAATTTTGCCTTTCTTGAATGCGATGAAAAAAAATGTTGGTAACACGTTTTATGGAACTTTTTCCTTCTTTTTAATCATACGTTTTCTAAATAAAATCATTTTTCCCTTGAAAACAAGCTTTTAAACTACTATAACAATCTAAATTTATTAAAACACTTTAAAATTTCTATACCCACATCCAAACACACCACAATAATTTTTTTTAATATCTAGATCGTTAGATTAGCATCAATTAAAGAATGTAATTATTTTTCAAATTCATTGATAGGAGTAACGGTGAATATCTATGTCACGGTATCTTCCTTCGATCCTCCATTGGCTTTCATAGCATCAACTACTGCTGCACATATTCCTTTCTCCCTTTCTTCCTCTTTAGTCTTTCCCCATAGCACACAATAAAGTCCTCCAACTAACAAAAGTGCTCCCAAAACACTACAAAACACAAACAAAAATTATATGAGTACATGATGTAATAAATGCAGAAGTAAAGACAACGATAAAAGAAATTCATAAAAGCTCCAATCCATACGGACTAGATTATAGTTATCGACTTGTTTGGTCTTGCTTAAATTTTTAGCTATTTCTCATTCTGCCAAGAAAAAAACGCTTTGATTTATGGCCAAACATTCCTTGTGGTTTTTAGCGGTTAAAGTTTTGTTCATGCACTTTTCTATTTATTTAACTCTTGTTTGGTTTAGATAAAAATCATATGTTCAGAAGATTTTGATAAAAGTTGATGACATGTATGGTTAGAAAGTTGTGGGGATCCATGAAATGTATGAATAAAATTAATTGTTGATTTTGACTTAGGTTTTAATAAAAAAATTTAACTGAACCAAACAGGAGCTTAATTTTTAAATTAATTCGCCCATAAAAATGGTGATTAACCCTTAATTTCGAGGTGATAAATATATAATTAATGGTAATTTACCTTCCAAGACTAATTATCTCTCCAAAGAGGAATGTGGATGCAACAGTCGTAAATATAAGAAGCAACGGAGTTGTCATGGCTAGGTAGACAGGACCCCTCTTTTCGATGACCCATGCTTGCAAATAAAATGTAATACCAGTCACAACTATTCCCTGTCAAGAATAAGATAGAAAAGGACAAGTGATTTAACCTAAATATAAATTAATTTTCCTCATTTTCAATGAGAAATTGTTCTACAATTTCATGACAAAAAAGAGAGAAATATTTACTTGCATGAGGTCTTCAATACACTCATTTTAAGTGCAAGACGAATTTACTTGTTTTATCAAAAGCCTTATGCATGTTAAAGACCGAGGTTCAAGCCTCTCAGTCACCATTTATAAAAATTGTGCATGCACGATCCATTTGGTGGAAAAATAATGCCTGGGGGCAGGCCCGGAGGGTCTTTCTAAAAACACAATATATATAAATAAATAAATTTATCTAATCTTTAACAACTTAAACTTTAGATGTGTAGATGCCCAATAGAACTTCAAAAACTCATCCATACTACAAAGTTAATATTTGTTTTGATTTTAAGAGAATTTTGTTTTAAAATCACAAAATCGAAATTCATAGTTAAGAGATGTATTTTACTTACACAGTAGGCTATTGATATGAGTGTTACATTCCATCCAAGTTTCCATTCATTCGGATCTCTTACAAAAGCAACGACAACAAAGAATGATTGTATGGTGCTCAAAAAGCATTGTAGGGTTGTCAAGAGGATCTTTGATGGGTAACTTTTCAGTACTCGGCCCTACAATTCCATCGTCGAAAAGAACATAAAAAATGAGAAACATATTAATTTTTAATTGTTTTAGCGTACTGAAATCATTGAAAAGAAGTAATTCAACCAAATGAATAATAACCAGATGATTCTATTTTCACAAAAGTAGTGACATTTTTTATTTGAATTTCATTAATGCTAAGTGTACATCCGGGATAACACCTCCTCACATGCGGGGTGCTACCCTCCACATAATAAAATAATTGCTGTCCCCCCCTATCCGAGGGGGTCTTATTCGGAGTATCAATCCCGAATGTACACATAACGTGATTGTTTGAATTTGTAGAAGATAAATAAGTAAAGATAGTAAATTTCGTGATTTGACCACCATTAGAAGTTTATAACTGGACATGACTGAAAATCAGAAACATATATATTTCAAAAGTTTCCACTTAGTCGAGGTCTAGAAGATAAAGGAGAAGGGAAAAGAAGTTGAAATCCTTAAATTTCATGCTGTCAACAGTCACTAGAATGTTAAGGCATGTATGATAAACTCGACTAGACTTGATCATTTGTCACAAGCACACTTCTGTCTGCTCCAACGTAAACATGTTAGAGGCTTCAACTTTATTCGAAGACCATACCTGTAATACAAGCCATGACGCCCAAGTTATGTTGGAAATCAGCATAAGTGAGACACCCTTAATCCATGTTTGGGTAGAAGGAATTGCATGGCCTTCAAGTTGGTGGTGGTGGCTTTTAATTAGGTGATGATCTAACAAAAGTTTAAAGAAAGGGCCCCCGTACAAGGCAATGGTTGCTGCTCCTGCCAAACACAGTGCTACTCCTGAGACTTTCATAATTCCTGGGCTGGTCCTCAGCTTCACTTTTTCCATCCTGTTAATTAACACCCCGTTCTAATTCTTATAACGAAACAAAAGAAAGATTTACCGAACAAGCACTAATTGTAGAATAACCAAAAAGCCGTATTGAAATAAAAAGAGAAACCAACTATTTTTTTTTAAAATATTATAGAGCCCTTTCAATGCAAAATGAGAGGGTTGAAAATTATGAAATATAAACACTAAAGTTTTGAGTAATCACGCTAATATTTATTACTAACGATTATTGAAGTTATTTTCTTATGGAATTAATCATCATTTAAGTTTCTAGTTTCACTAATAGTCACTTGATTAAAAAGTCAATGCTAAATCATATAACATTGTTAGTGCCGACGTGTTATTTACACTAACTTTTTAAAATTGGAGAATTAGGAATGGGGTATTAAACATACTCACATGATGTAACGTGACTTTAGGTTTGTTCAGATTTTCGGACTTAATTAGTATGATAAATCCACGTTTCTTTTAACAACATTTTTTTACTAATTTAACGTAATAAATAACGTTGTTTGGTTACATATTGATATTTATGCCTGTTTGATAATGATTAAAATCAGATTTTTATTAAATTTTGATAAAAGTTGATGAAATATACGGTTGAAAAGTTGTGAGATCTATAAAATATGTTGTTGAAATTAATTTTTTACTTTGACTTAAATTAAAATTTGAATTTTAAACCTTACCAAACGGGTAGTGTTAACGTTTTTTTTTGTCGAGTGACCGTTAGGAACTTGAGTGACTATTATCATAAAAAAAAAAAAAAATTTCAAAAGTATTTTTCTTAATCATAAGATTCTCCCAGATTTTATTTTATTTTAGATAACTACCATGTGACACTTCATGGTGAATTCTTTATTAAACAAATATTTTATAAATAATTTCTGTCAATGTTATACCTAAAATCAGCCCAAATTTCAAAGTATCTTACTCATAAGATTCTCCCAGTTTTCCAGAATTATATTATGATTTATATCATTATATTAAGAGCTTTATATCATTTACATGAAAATAAACTTTATATCATTACCCAATAATAAAACGATCATATAAATTAATTAAGAAACTACAATAAAAGAGCGGAATAAACGATTGATCTTAAAAAAAATTAAATAAAAAAATTAAATTAAATAAAATAAAAATTAAAGGGAAAATTAGGATGTATATGGAAGAGCTTTGAGTACATTTCATTTTTATTATGTTGGTTAATCGTGTTCGAATTCTTGAAACAAAACAAAAGAAAGTTGGGTCGAATAAGTAAATAGATAAGCCCTAATCTTGATTACCTGAATAAAACTGCAAGGAAGAAAGTAATAGCCGGAAGTGTATTGGATGTCGCAGCAGCCAAAGAAGGAGTTGTGTATTTCAAAGCCACACCAAAAATATCCAAGCTCATAGTTATCCTGCAGTCAAATCAACCAAATTTTTCATAATTAAATAAAATTACTTCATGCGTCATCCAATGTTCGATATGCTCGACTAGATAGTATTGAATAAAAGCTTGTGTTGTCGAGAAAATTATTGAAAACTTGACGTACCCACAAAGCGAGAGCATGAAAATCTTGATGAAAATGATGAATGAAAGTGGTGGAGCATTTTTCCTAGAATCCCAAAACAAGAAATGTCAATTCTTATAATTTTTAAGAATAGATCTAGCAGAGAAATATACCCCCTCAAGGATTGAAACGAGGTGGTTCAATAGCTTAATGTAGAAGGCAAAGCTTTATAAGTATCTGCTACGTATTTATAATAATTATGCATGTACCAATGGATCTAGTCTAAACATGAAGAAGCTCTTTGAAAAAACAATTAATAAATAAGCTAGTACCAATGGAAAAACATGGCGGCAGGGACTAAGAAAACTGTTGCAGCAGCTTGTCTGTAGAAGACAAAAACGTAAGTGTTCATGCCAACATCAAAAGCAACCTTGGAAAGCAATAAATAGCCAGCATAAAGGGATTGTACGACCAAAACTACAAGAAATGGTTTGTTTATCTCCATTTACACTAGGAAATGAAAGACAATTAGTCAGAAAGTGATTGTGAAAGAAGGGAAATTGGGTTTGAGATCTGATATTTAATTTTCTGTTCAAAATACAATGGAAAGATTGGTATAAACAGTGGCGCCTGTGCGGATCTGGGCCTAGGTTGGCATGGGATACAGCCCGTGCTAGCCCCAGCCCAAATCCGCTTGCTGCCTTTTATTAAAAATTAGTCCATGTAAAAATTAAACTAAAGCCGTTGTACAAATTGAGTACATGGAAATTACACTAGAGTAGATATTTAAAAATCACACTTCAAAAATCAGATATGAAGTATATTTAATCAAAAATTAGGTGACAATTTAATATTTTAATATTAATAATTATATTATGAATTAATACATATAACCACATCACCAACCCAATTAACCTCTTAAAACCCTAATTCATTTCTATACATACTCTCTCTCTCTGCCCACCGGTCGGAACCGTCGTCGCGCCCAATTTCTTTTCCCATGACTTGCACCGTTGCTTAGTGAAGCTGCTATAACCTTATTACGGCTTGCGCGTTCCTTCTTGTCCGTAACCTTAGCCGCGAAGAGAGCCCTCGAGGAGGGTTTAGGTTGCTCTTCCGAGGACGATGACTTGAGTTTGGCTAAGTAGATGGATCCGATATCGTCCGAGTTGAGGCAGTGGGAAAGCGAAGATCGAAGAGGGATAGGCAGTGGAAGTAGAGGATGAAGTCCTAGCATGGGTCACCGGATGGAGTGGTAGAGGAGTAAGGTCTGACGATGGTAGAGGGAGGATAGAAGTGGTGGGCGGAGGAAGAGGTCTAAGTGGTGGTTTAGAGCAAAACTGGTGGAGCGGTGGATGTCTGTAGCGGTGGTTGTGGTTGTGGAGTTGAAGCTCATGCTTTGTAAATAGTTGGCTATGTTGTCCATCCTTGGCTCCATCGGTTTTTGTTCCATAGCTTACGGCTAAACCTTACAATGGCTTCACTCTACAGTTTTAGAGAGGAGATTGGGAGTTGTGACCAACTATATGGTTGATTTGTGATCAAGTACTGGTAATGGATTGGGATTGAGCGTGTGGGTGAAGTGTTTGGTGTATGTGACAAACTATTTAGTTATTTGTGACCAACTATTTAATTGTGACCTAAAAATTAGATAATTTGTGATAAAAAAATAATTTGTGATCTATAAAAATTGTGGTTTGTGTCCAATAAATAACTTTTATGATGTATAATATTTTTAATTTGTGACCAAATATAATTTGTGACCAATTAATTTGATAATATTTGATCAGTAAATAAGTTGTGACCTATAAGTACGTAACTGTAACAATTAATTGTATAACTATGACCTTAATATATTTAATTAATAAAATATATTTAATTATTTAGTTGTTACCTGAGATTTGAAAATTTAAATTGTTTTGAGTTTTGAATTGACATATACTTACATATGAGATATTAATTTGAGGAAATTAGATACAGTACCCTAAAAAGAAAAGAAATTAATTAATACACTTAAACTAAATTAAAGTTTTAATAACCATACTTATTATGTTCATTAAAAATATAAAACACTTGAAAGTCAGCAAAATCGTTCCAAAGACTAACGGCGGCACTTCACATACGATATATTTTACTTTTTTAATTTTTTTATTATTAAAAAGTTTTCTTTTGATACTATATTTTTTACCAAGGTTATCCATTTAGAGCGATTTAAAATTTGTTAGAAAGCTTGTAATGTAGCCATGATAAATATGTTCTGAACGAAGTTTAAACGTTTGAAATTATTTTGCACGGATTATTAAATGCAAAATAAACCGTAACTATTAACTCCATTTTTTGTGGCATTTTTGACTTGTTATTATGAACTCATCGTTTATCGATTTTCAAATTCGAAATATGCAGTTCAAATTTTGTCGTGAATACTTCAAAACAATAACAAAAACCTCACTCATTGAAAGAATAAAATAGTCCGTAAATAGGCCAAAAACGTCAAAACATAAATTAAAAGAAAAAATATCTAATTTTTTCATTTTTCACATTCTCATTTTTGCAAAAACCTTAAATCTTTCAATTGAATTGATTCAAACAAATATGAATTGAATGCAAGATTAAAATAATATTTGAATTCGTATATTTAAATTTTCAAACACATACGTATGCATCTAATTTTGCTTCACGAAGATACTGTGATTTTTTCTTTAGATAATGTCACTTTTTCACATTTTCATATTTGCAAATACCTTGGATGCATCGATTGAATTGAATCGAAAAAAATAATATAAATTGAATGAAAGATTAAAATAAGGTTTGAATTCATATATTTTAATTTTAAAAAACATACACGTACGTATCTAGTTAATTGTTTCAATGAGATATTGCGAATTTTTCATAGAAAAGTGACAGATATCACTTTTCTACACTCTCACTTTCGTAACACCTTGGATGCATCAATTGAATTAATTCAAATAAATATGAATTGAATGCAAGATTTAAAGAAAATTTTAATTAGTATATTTTTGAATTTCCAAAAACACACATATATGCATCTAATTAATTATTTGAATAAAATACTGCTCGTAGATTTTCATATGTATTAACATAAAATAAGGTTTGAATTCATACATTAAATTTAAAATTGCACACATATGCATCTAGTTCATTGCTCCAATGAGATATTGTAACTATTTTTAGAGAAAAGTGACAGAATGCAATTTTTTCATAGAAGAGTGACATAATTCACATTCTCATTGAGCAAATACCTTGTATGCATAAATGTAATTGATTCAAAATTTTCTTTTTTATATGTATTAACATAAAATAGAGTTTTAATTCGTACATTCATATTTCCAAAACGCACATGTATGCATTGATTAATTGTTCCAATGAGATACTGTGACTTTTTTTGAGAAAAGTGACAGAATTCACATTATCATTGTATCAAACACCTTGCACTCATCAATGATTTAGTTGATTCAAAGTTTTCTTTTTCATATGTATTTCCATAAAATAGGGTTTGAATTGATATGTTTAAATTTTTAAAAATGCACACGTATTCATTTAATTAATTGCTCCAAGGATATAGTATAACATTTTTTTTTTTAAGAAAAGTGACAAATTTTCATTTTTCATAGAAAAGTGACAGAATTCACATTTTCTTTTTGTCAAACACCTTACATTCATCAATGATTTAATTGATTCTAAGCTAATTTTTCATATATATTGATACAATCCATTTCCTCGACAATGTTATTTTCAAACATGTATCCAATCACAATAACACAATCAGCAAAAATAAACTTCATAAATGTTAATTATTTAGCTGAAAATTGATAATTACGATTGTTACTTTTATAATCTATGCAAAAAAGAATACTAAACAATTTTAAAATAACAAAATTGGGGGACTAATTAAACTAGGAGCCAAAACATAAAAAAAACCTGTAATTTTGTTTGTGTATTACAGGAATATTTTCTTGATCTTTTTCGGAGTTTTCAATATTGAAGTAACCTTGAAGTTTTTTTAAAGTTTTGAAAAATAAACGAATTTGTGAAAGATTTCTTCTTTCTTCTTCCAAAATTTCCTCGATTTTTCTAGTTTGGAGGCTTGTTTTTTTTTTGGAAACCTCGATTTTTAGGTTTGAGCGTATTTTGTACGTTCCAATATACCTAATTACCATTTAATTCAACTTTATTGCGTTTTTTCAAAACTACCCAAAATATAAGGTGTTTGTGTAAGTACCCCTATAAATTTTTCCCATTGACAACGGTCCGTATCCAAAATCAACAACAGCTCAAGCCCAAAACAAAAATATTAAAACTATTAACCCCAGCCCAATTCCAAACGCAGATATCACATTCTAACTCTCTCGTTCCAAGTTTCCCGTCAATGTGTGTGTGTCTCTCTCTCGAAATATTGAGCATCGCGGATTCCAGCCCTCAATTGTTTAAGAGAGGCTTAATTTTTGGGAACCTTCTTCTTCATTGTTTCAAGGCAGGCTACATAAGCTTTATCTCTTTTTACCCTTTTAGATTTATTTTTTTCTTCTCCATTAATTTACTGCTATCATTTTGCTATTTTCATAAAGTTGTATTGGATAATTTCATTAAACTGCATCTGGCTGAAATTTACGTAAGTTTTGTTGTGGGGGAAAGAATATTGGAACTTAGTTGTTGGGCGAATTTATATTTTGGAAGAGCACGGGCAGTTATAACGTATATTTTTGTTGATTGATGGTATCATATTCCGATTTTAAGTTAGGGTTACTAGGTTATTCTGCATTTGTAGTGGAAGATCCGTTTTTTCCATTTTTGAGACTTGCCTTAAATGTTGAAACTTTTAATTAGTAAATGGAAAATACAACCTTTGAATGGCTGCATTTGTAGTGGAAGATCAAGTCTCTTAAATGAGGGAGGTTTTAATTCGTTAATGGAGAAGTATAACCTTTGAATCAATTATACTATAATGACTTATTTTTGTTGAATGACAATGTTAGATACTAGATTTATTTATTGTAGACTCATATGTTGAAATTTTGTCACTCATTAGTTTTCAAATTGTCTGACATATGGCAATTTGACCGTGACATTACCACCGTGACATTACCGTATGTTTGCTATGGTCAAATTTATTATTTTATTTTAATCTTCAATAACACATCAAACGAGGCAGATCACAGAATTTGGAGTTCTAATGCAATTTTTTTTGCGGAATTTTAAAAACTTTCTAGAAAAAAAAATTGCAAATTTTTTGAGGTATTTTAAAAACTTTTTAGAAATAAAAATGGAATTTATGATTATCGATGGTGCTAAACGATGATCAATATTTATAGGTGTTTCATGCGTTATTGATAGCATGTTGTCGATATTCACCGACACACCTTTGTCGTGATACCATCGTGGACGCCTATTTTTTATTTTTTTACCTTTTCTATTATATATTGGCAACTTAGGAATTACATTTTACTTTCTATACTTTTTATTTACCATATAATCGGCAAATACGTTATATTTTAACTGTAATTTTATTATCCATGTAATTTTCTACTGTTTTATTTTTATTATAATGTTTGATGACCAAACTTTTATTTATTAATTAAGGTATTTTTAAAATTATTACCAACGAAAAACTCTAGTGAATTTGAAATTATTGTTTTTATTTTTTATTTATTTTCGAATGAATTTTTAGTTAATTTAGTTTTATTACTTTATCTCACAATAGAATTTTCATCGATAAATTAAATTAATAAAATGAATTTTTTATCATTACTATCGTGGAGAAAATCTAATTCGAATATTTCTTTAGTAAAATTATTTTGAATGAATGTTTCCAAAATTTAAAGGTCCAACCTAAAAATGGGAATATTAGGCGATCAACACAGTCACCCAGTATTTAGTTTTGCTAAAAAATGGATTTTTAATAGATTTTGATAAAAGAAATTTATTAAATGTATGATTCAAAATTTGATAAAAGTTGTGAATCCTGTGAAACGTATAATTAAAATTATTTATTTATTTTGATTTAAATTTTTATCAATTTTTTAGCTAAATCAAATAGAGACTTACTCTGCAAGCTTTACTAAACAATATTACTTATCTAACGATATTGCTTTACTGTTTCCACTTTCCATGCATATTATCCATCAATTCTCTTATATGTACACCTCTTGCTATACTTTGATCTTTGCTTGGGATTCTTGTGATGTTTGTGTCATGATTATTATGGGAAGACTTTCCGAAATCATATCGGGGAAGTTCATAGATTTTCTGAAATTTTAGAGCTAAAGTCGATGAAATAGTTAAAAACAGAAAAGTTATTTGAAAGTTACAGGAATTTATCTTAAGACATGCGAAGAAAATTTATAGATGATTTTGTCAAACATTTCTAAGCCTCATTTCTACAGATCAACACCTGAGAGATGGCAGTTCACAGAATAAAGTCTCAGGTGTTTAGCTGAGATATGACTATCAATAAAAAGTAGAAAATATTGGCAAACAACTTATTGCAACAGGGAAATATTCGTTTATGTTCAAGCTAAGATATTAAGGGCCTGTTCTCTTTATCGTTTTCTAGCCGTTTTTCATTTTTTATTTTCCAAAACATTGAAAACGCGTTTTCTTACCTATTTTCGAAAACGCATTTTTGAAAACAAGTTAAAATTTTATAAAGAAAACTCAAAACGAGTTAAAATTTCAAAACGCGTTTTGAGTGTTTTCAAAACTATTTTTCAAAATGCCAAAAAGAACTTTCGAAAATGCGTTTTTGAAAACAGGTTAAAAATTTACAAAGGAAACTCAAAATGGGGTGTTTTCAGTTATAATCAAGCCAAAATTTTCAAAACGCATTTTGAGTGTTTTCGATTAAACCACCAACAGCCACCGCCATTGTCGCCTGCACACACCACCCACACCACATCACCGCCTCGCACCGCCGACGACTTCACAGCCACCACAGCAGAAGAAGCCCGCAACGCCACCTCTCCAAACCACCACAGCAGAAGAAGCCCACCACGCCATCGACCAAAACCACCACAGCAGATGAAGCCGGTGACGCCACCACCCAAAAACACCGCACCAGAAGAAGCCTACCATCGCCCAAAACCACCACGCCCAGAAACACTGCACACCGCCCAAAAACAAAGAGAGATGTGAGAGAGAGAGAGAGAGAGAAGAGAGATAACAAGTTTTGGGTGTTTTCATTTTTTAAAATAATATTTCAAAATGACAAAAATAACACATTTTTAATAATCTTAAAATGAACATTCAAAACACAAAACTCAAAATGAATCTAAAATTCAAAATTCAAAACTGAAATACAAATAGAACAGTCCCTAAGTATTTGTTTGGGAGGCGTTTTTTCCTCATTTTTAGAAGAAAAGTGGCCGTTGCAAATTCATTCACGCCATTATATCTAACATAAATTTGACTCTCAATAGCACAAGTTGAGGCTTTTCATTTTATAGTTTAATTCTAGAAAATCTTAGGACCTGTTCTATTTAACATTTTTAAACCGTTTTTTGTTTTTGATTTTCCATAACAGTGAAAACGCGTTCTCTTTCCTATTTTCGAAAACGCGTTTTTGAAAACAAGTTAAAAATTTACAAAGGAAACTCAAAATGGGGTATTTTCAGTTATAATCAAGCCAAAATTTTCAAAACGCATTTTGAGTGTTTTCGATTAAACCACCAACAGCCACCGCCATTGTCGCCTGCACACACCACATCACCGCCTCGCACCGCCGACGACTTCACAGCCACCACAGCAGAAGAAGCCCGCAACGCCACCTCTCCAAACCACCACAGCAGAAGAAGCCCACCACGCCACCGACCAAAACCACTACAGCAGATGAAGCCGGTGACGCCACCACCCAAAAACACCGCACCAGAAGAAGCCTACCATCGCCCAAAACCACCACGCCCAGAAACACCGCACACCGCCCAAAAACAAAGAGAGATGTGTGAGAGAGAGAGAGAAGAGAGAGAGAACAAGTTTTGGGTGTTTTCATTTTTTAAAATAATATTTCAAAATGACAAAAATAACACATTTTTAATAATCTTAAAATGAACATTCAAAACACAAAACTCAAAATGAATTTAAAATTCAAAACTCAAAACTGAAATATAAATAGAACAGTCCTAAGTATTTGTTTGGGAGGCGTTTTTTCCTCATTTTTAGAAGAAAAGTGGCCGTTGCAAATTCATTCACGCCATTATATCTAACACAAATTTGACTCTCAATAGCACAAGTTGAGGCTTTTCATTTTATAGTTCCGCATTTGCCCTTTAAATATTCAAACTGGGTGTCAAGATGTGAAATAGAAAGTAATGCACAAATAATAAAATAAGGGTAAAAAAAGAAAATGCCATAAATATCACACATTATTACCAAGTGTGTCATACATGGCCCACTTGATGTGATATAAAAATGTATTTTGAGAGCAAAAATAGCTCCCAAGAGCAACAATACGAGAAATTTCAAATAAAAATTATTTCGCTAGGATGATAGCCGTCTCACTAATTATCATCTTCAAGCCAACCTCCAAAACAGATTTCATGCTGTCAAAGATGGGCCTCGGTCTCTAAATGGCCACGTTACCATTCACCACATAAGTGTAACTTATTTTTTATTCACCACGATGATGTAGAACACGATACCCTTAAAATGCCCCATACGTCAAGACCACCGTCTGGGCCCAAGTGTCATGGCCATCGCACAGCGGAGCTCACCATCCCAAAAAATCATCCATAACCTCGATTCTAACAATACATCTACCTCAAGCTATGCATTAAAAGCATAAATGCATAGATTTTATCAAGTTTGAATGTAAAAATCTAATAATATATACCAATTCATAAAATCATAAAATTTAAGCAATGAAAAAAAAACTAACATTGATTAAATGTGTAGAAGATGATGATCGTGAATAGTGTTGAAGTCGATTTTGTCGGTAAACTTTTTGCCCTTTTTTCTGAATTTTTTTCACTTTTTTTCTTCCTTTGAAATGAAAGGTATTTGGGAGATTTTGTTAGCTTTTAAAATAAAATCTGGTCAAAGGATATTTTGGAAATTGGGCTGGATCAACTGGCCATTGACACCATTTCCTCGGCAAGGATGCTATCATCAAATGATCAAATGATTA
Source organism: Fraxinus cuspidata (assembly GCA_903798385.1). Taxonomy (NCBI): domain Eukaryota; kingdom Viridiplantae; phylum Streptophyta; class Magnoliopsida; order Lamiales; family Oleaceae; genus Fraxinus; species Fraxinus cuspidata. Next base: position 4,304 of record CAIGRP010071916.1, on the reverse strand, counting down.
TGTAGGGTGTTTTTGAACCATATTATTTTGGAAGAATGTATTTTGAAATAATAGATTGATGGAGAATGTGTGGTTGAAAAAGAAGGAAAAGTTATTGATGTGATGGAAAATATTATTTTATAAAAAAATGTGTGGTTGAAAATAAGTAGAAGAATGTGAATGTGAATAATGAGATTTTTAATGTATACCAAATAGGACTGTAGATTATGCCTATTAAGATGCTATCATCAAAGATTTTCGACGTAAGTTCTCATTACCAATAATGAGAATAAAACCTTGTATTAGTACTTTTTCCTTCTTTTGTAAGTGAATGATTAAAAGTTTTTTAATTATTAAAGTGATTTATATCACCTACGGAAAGTCAACAAGTGTGAGTGATGCACATGTTAAATGACAATATTAAGCACATAATATTTGTTGGTCAAAAGTATCACCCTTTTCAATGGGAAATCCATTGATGATTACTGTAGTTAAAAAGCTATTTACTTTTGCCAATGGATAATCTGTTTCTGATTACGAATGACCGATGGTAAATATGTGAGAAGCTGGTTTCTTGTATGGCCCATTGGGAAGCATACGTGGAGGCAAAACAAGAATTTTAAACTACCCTCCTTCATACACGTATATATGTGTGTAATTGTATCTATATTTTTACTTGTGTTGTGGTCTCTTCCAATGATCTTCCATTGGCTTTCTCAGCATCAATTATTGCTGCACAAATTGCCTTCTCCCTTTCTTCCTCTTTAGTCTTTCCCCACAGCACAAAATAAAGTCCTCCAACTAGCAAAAGTGCTCCCAAGACACTAGAAATGCAAACAAAAAGTATAATTATATATATACATTATGTAAGTACAAGCCACGCAAAAGTAAGGGCAACAATAAAAGAAATAAACAACGGCTCCATACAGACTGAAGAATAGATTACAGTTAGGAAAAAGTCGCGAGTACAGAATTCTTGACAGAATTCCTACATACGCTGACGTGGCCGCATATGATTGGAAGATGAAGTACACGTGTTTCTACAAAATGAAGTTTTTAAATTACTTACCCACACTTTGTATAGATATAATAACTTACCTTCCAAGACTAATTATCTCCCCAAAGAGGAATGAGGATGCAGCAGTTGTAAATATTAGAATCAATGGAGTTGTCATGGCAAGGTAGACAGGACCCTTCTTTTCAATGACCCATGTTTGCAAATAAAATGTAATACCACTCACCACTATTCCCTGTCAAGAATATTGGTAAAAAGCACAAATGAATCACTTACAAATTTAAATTAATATTCGCTCAATTCCAATGAGTAATCATTTTGCTATTTCATGGCGGAAAAGAGAGAGATTTATTTGCTAGTTCTTTGAAGTTGTGGTACTGGCGGTTACACATGCTATAAGTTATGCATGGAGCAGGGTCTGGAAACTCGAATGGTTAGAAAGTGACTTGGTCGATGTGGTGCAGCTGTTGAGTTGTGAAACAATGAAGGTGCCGTGGAGGGTTCGATCCCAATGGGCAAACTGCAATCACTACATGTCCGAGATTACTATCAGAACTTCGTAGGGAAGGCAATAGGATGGCTGATGCATTGGCCAATCATGCGGTCTCCTAGCAAGAGGCGGAGTGGTGGAGCACGTTTCCTGCTTGGCTTTGTATCTCGGGAATTGATGTAACACCCTCCTTTCGCCTAACACATAAACATAGTATAAAGCATGCTAAGGTCCTAGGTCCAAGTATCTTCACTACCCATTTACAAAAAGTATGCCCGCATCATGTTTTTTGATAAAATTAATACAATCTAAGCACGAGGAGCTTGTTGAAAGCACAATATAAATAAATAAATTTATCTTCTATTAACGACTTAAGCTTTTCGACGAGATAGGTTTGTAGATTGAACTTCAAAAACTTATCCATTGAAAACAAAGTTTTTTTTTTATATGAATTAGTCATTAAAAACTAAGTGGTACATCCCAAATAGGTTTAGACCCATCAAACAATTCCCACACGAAATCTACAAAGTTAATATTTCTTTCATTTTAAGTAAATCGCGAAAATAAAATACAAAATGTTTTACTTACCTATTGATACGAGTTTTACATCCCATCCAAGTTTCCATTCATTAGGATCTCTTACAAAAGCAACAGCAACAAGGAGTGATTGTATGGCGCTCAAAAAACACTGAAGGGCTATTAAGAGGAACTTTGAAGGGTAACTTTTCAGTACTCGGCCCTACAATTCCATGATCAAAGAAAACATAAAAATCAAGCTCAAAATAGAAATTAATCATCCTAAAAGAGTATAAACTTTGCAAGTTTTTCAGTGGAAAGAAATAATTCAACGAAGAGATTGGGAGGACTGTAGATATCTAGAATGGTTTTAGGGTTAGTCAGCTGGTGCTTTCAGTCAAGCAATATTAGAGACTAATTACGAGACATAAAGGTCAATTAAATAAAATGATGTTCCAAAAGTAATCAGTTGGTATAAAATAATTAAAAATTTCATTGAATTAGGACAAGGAGTATTAATGCAATTTTTAGGTGACATTTTATGACAAAATGCAATGTCTTCTCGGTGTCTAGTGATGACAAAAAAACCCGCCCCGACGGGTTGAGATGACGGGGCAGGGATCGACGCCCCGTCTCTGGTCGGGGTAGGGCGGCCCGAACCCGACCTGTGAAGAATGAAAAAGAAAATTCATTAACTACAAATTACAAAAGCCCACCCAAGAGTCGATCAAAAACCTAAATTCCCAATTCCAAATTTCCAATTTTTTCTCTAGCCTTCAGCCTTTCACCTCTCACTCTCGCCGTCGACGTCACCTTCCAAGTTCCAATATTTGAGGGCACTTTGAATTCTGAGGTAGTGAGGTTTGTTTGTTTATAAATACATATAATTAATAAATGAAATCTGGCCATTTTGCTGGAATTTCTTTATTTCTTAAAATTTTCAAAATTTTCCTTCACAGCGCCATGGCGGTTCGGCGGAGGAAGACAGGCTGACAGGCAAGGAGCCCTGTGATCTTCACCAGGTAAGAGGCACCGTTAATAACGGTCTCATTTTCTATATCTGGTGCTTTTCATGTATTTATGCATTTAGTTAGTTAATTCATCGGGTAATGATTGATGACACAACATTATTAATATAGAAGGGTTTTGCCAAACCAAATTATCTCTGATTGAATAATGAATAGAGGAGTTCCCTTACATCATATTATAGGATTTTATGCAAATAGACAAAGTATAAAAGCAAGATTTGTAGTTTACATGAAATGAGATTGATGCTTGCTCTGGGTTCCAATTTCATGAATGATGGCCTAATTACTAAACACTTCATTAAGTATGATTCAAAGTTTTTATTTATTTTATCCTTGACTATGGGTAGTCTATCCCCACATTTGGATAAAATTCATTGTGTTTAATATCATTTGTTATTTGCACATATGTCTTGCCTAAGTAATGCAGCTAGTGCTTGAAGTATTGGATTATGACCAATACGCAAGGAAGATAGCACAATCAATATACCGGTGAGCGATGTCCCGCAAGAAGATCCAGCTGAACCATTAACAAATGAAAATGAAAGGCCAATAAACCTAAGTGACGAGGAGAGTGATATAGGAGAACCTTTTTTTCGAAAAGAGGAAATTGACTTCAGTTGTTTGGGAGCATTACAAAAGACAAAAAATGGTGAGAAATGGAAGGCTATAAGCAATCGTTGCAAGAAACAGATAGGGAGTGACACAAAAAATGGTACANTGACTTCATCTGTTTGGGAGCACTACAAAAGGCAAAAATTTGGTGAGAAATGGAAGGCTATATGCAATTATTGCAAGAAACAGTTAGGGGGTGATACAATAAATGGTACAAGGCATTTGCATGATCATTTGAAGAGATGTGTCTTCCGTCGTCATGATAATACTTGCCAAACAACATTAAATTTGAAAAAGGATGCCACGAGTAGCAATGTCACAATGGGTACTTACTCTTTCAATCCAGATAAGTGTAGGTATAGTATCACGAAAATGGTGATTTTGCATGAATATTATTTGTCTATGATTGATCACATTGGATTTGGGAGTTCTTGCACGACCTGCAACCATTTTTTAAGGTTCCTTCTTGCAACACTTTGAAGGGCGACATTTTTGAAAATTTATGAATACGAGAAAGCAAAAAAATATGATAGCACTTGAGAAGATTGAGAGTCGAATTTCAATCAGTACCAACATGTGGACCTCTTCTAATCAAAAGAAATATCATGGTTATCAATGCTCATTTCATAGATAATGCTTGGAAACTACAGAGTCGAATCATGAG
>CAIGRP010071915.1:0-25520 GCA_903798385.1 Fraxinus cuspidata | reverse complement strand
GCCAAGTTTTTGCCTCTTTTATATTTTAGTGATGTACAAATGGGGCAATGTCATTTAAAAGAAGCAAATTATATTATGATTTTGGGCCCAAATTGGGGCTAAATTATGATTAGCCCGGGTTTGACAAACGTTAAATAATATTTTGAATAATAATTTTTAAGAGAATGTGTGATTAAAAATTTTTAAAAAAAATTGAATTTACATGTACAATATTTTATTATGTGAATGTGTGGTTGAAAATGAGTACGCAGAAAAAAAAATATTTCAAATAACGATTGTCAAACATGAGTATAATTAGGATAGTGTCAAACTGTCAACGGAGGTCGGCCGGCCCTCCTCATCTAGTTAGAGAGCATATAGGGCGTGGCAATGGCAAGTCGAGTCGGCTCAATTTTTAAACACTCGAGCTTGACTTATATCCAAATTCTAGGCTCTTGGAAAATTTCTCCCATCAAACAAGTCAAAAGTTAGAAAATGAAAAGTAAATTCTTAGTCATAGGAAAAACAAATGCTATCAAACAGGCCCATAGAGTCAACTACAAAAATCAGCACCGACACTCATTTTTTTTCAATTCTTGGCTGTAGTATTACTAGGGTTTCGGGAACTAAAATCTCGACAATGGCCGGAGGATTTGAAGGGTGTTCGGATTTGGGAAAAGAAAAAGAGAGGTGAAGAAATGAGAGAAAATATGGCAGTCAAGATGGTGTGTTACGTGTGAAAATGAAGAAATGTTGCGTGAAGTGAAAAAAAAATTGAATTACGATGATGGGAAATCGCGACACGTGACTTGCCAAGTTTTTGCCTCTTTTATATTTTAGTGATGTACAAATGGGGCAATGTCATTTAAAAGAAGCAAATTATATTATGATTTTGGGCCCAAATTGGGGCTAAATTATGATTAGCCCGGGTTTGATAAACGTTAATAATATTTTGAATAATAATTTTTAAGAGAATGTGTGATTAAAAATTTTTTAAAAAAATTGAATTTACATGTACAATATTTTATTATGTGAATGTGTGGTTGAAAATGAGTACGCAGAAAAAAAATATTTCAAATAATGATTGTCAAACATGAGTATAATTAGGAGAGTGTCAAACTGTCAACGGAGGTCGGCCGGCCCTCCTCATCTAGTTAGAGAGCATATAGGGCGTGGCAATGGCAAGTCGAGTCGGCTCAATTTTTAAACACTCGAGCTTGACTTATATCCAAATTCTAGGCTCAGTTCGACACGTGGCTATCTCGAAATGAGTTCGAGACTCTCATGGGACAAGACGAGCCTGTGGATCGGAGAGTAGCTAGACCGTTTTCCATCCCTAGAGCAGGGTCGGGTAGGGTCCCATCCCAATACTCCATTGTGGAGCACTTTGAATTCCCCAGTTATAATTTAATTGAGTTTTTCTTTTCTAATAATCCCTTTAATTCAAGTAATCAAATTAAGAACTCTTTCAAGGCATAAATCATTTTATTCCGAAGTTGCCTTTTTTAAACTACTTTTAAGTACCGTCAAAATTGTGTTTGTTTGACGATAAAAACCAAATGCGAAATACGAGGTTCCGTTGTGTTTATACAACTATAAGACATTTTAAATACGGGGAAATAAAATAATATACAAATCTTGATATTAAAACAGCCAAAAAGAGCTGTTGTAGTATCTGTACTACTAGTTTGCAATAAAAGAGAGCGATTTTGAAGCTCAACCAACTTATTCACTCTCAAGCATTCAATTTGATATTACTAAGTTAATTGTTGTTCTTCTTTGGATGGCCACATTTTGCTTGGATAACTAGTGTTTTTGCTATTTCTGGGCAAGAATCCTTGCTTGGATCATCAAGAAGTCGTCTCTCAATTGGAATTGTGCACTCGTTCTTTCCCAAGCAATACTGCTCAATTCAACACCACGTAACCGTTTAGTATCATCACATGCATTGCTATACACAATTCGGTAGTATAATGAATAAGCTTTTTAACAGTTTGATCTATTACCTGTTCAACAACTTGGAGGGCTTTGGGAGAGTCACATTTGCCTCGGTAGAAGTAACCACAAACACCATCAGCATCACCAAAACTTGCGAATTCTATGGCGTTCATGACCTTGCCGTCGGGGCAACTTAGCTGGGATCCAGTCTTGACAGGATTGACTATTGCACGGAATTTATTGTCCTTCCTTTCCCATGATTTTACATGGGGTGGATGATATTCAGTTATCACACTGCAAATTATGTCCCGATTAACTATCAGTATCTCAATATTGTCTGGTTTTCCTCCGGTCTCCTCAAATATGACCAAGAGATTGTCCTTCGGTTTCAAGAAGGCTCTTGGAATGTGATACCTAAAAATGTATATCAAAATTGATTCCATTAGTTTGTTTTTCATGTGAAGGACATATCTAGTACACACTATAGAATTAGACTAAGTTGCTAACTTCTTTAATACCATTAAGTTATGTAGAGTCAACACCAAAATAGTCATATTGTTTACTTACTCAGATTGAGTAGGCTTCCCGAGGGGGGAGAGGAAAGATGTCCAATAACGGCCAAGGCTTTTACCATTGACCCAGATCATGCCCTTGGCCATACCATTCATATCGATGGCAACAGGGTCATTGCCTTCTGGCGCATCAAAATATGTCTATGAAAGAAACATAAAATTAACAATCGAGTTAAATGTGGCAGTATGTCATTTTATTCGTGGAAATCGTGCAATCTTATGTATGTTTGTTTTGCAGCTAATGGCTTGTTGTGTCGATACCTTGTACCAAGAGAGCGGTCCATCTGCTCCATTCGACGAAGTTGGACCCCATTTAACTTTTTGGGAGCCTTCTTCAGTGTACAATTGCATTTTTTCTCCTGCTAAACCAACCTGCACATTGGAATCCACTAATACAATTATTCAAAGAAATGTATCACTTGAAGTTGATTGTTAATGTTTGAATCAAATAGTTGATTTAAGAATGTACCTGGTGTCCCCAATTGTTCATGGTGATATCAAGAGTTCCAGACATCAAACCCTGGATCGTTATACCTCGGGGTCCAGCAAACCTCTTCTCCATGTAGGCTCCACTATTCTTCATTTGGAAAAAAAAAGTCACATGAGTTATCCATATCGAAGAATACTCTGCACGAAACATGTAGTGAGTGGACAAATAGAATTACCGGAAATCCGACTGTCATGGCCAAGATTGAGATCTGGTTAACTCCGGGTTTCAAAGTTATGGGCTTCTGGAAGAGAAAACTCTTTTCGATATTGTTTCCATGTCCGAATCCTGAAGATGATAATCGCCTTAGCTAACTAAGAGGAAAATGCTACATATTATGCTACAACTAGGAAAGTACAATGTATATATTACCTATATATACGCCATTGACGAATGCAGCCAATGCATGACCAAGACTTGCAATCTGAAGTACCGGGAGGATGTCAGGCCGCATTGGTAAGTCACGCCTATCGAAGTTGATGCTGTAACCATAAAAACAAAGTAATGTGATGCTTATACATTGTAAATATGTTTTGCAATGGAGTGGTTTGTTGATATGCATACCTCGTGCTGTACCAAGCGTAATCTGAGGTATCTTTCGTCAAGCTGTACAGCTCGAGTGGTTCCTTGTTCTTTACATGCAAATCATTAATGTTCGGAATGTTCTCTCGGAACATCTCCCACTCGTTGATTTTTCCTTTCTTTGAAGGAATGAAATTCCTTGCGTTATGTTGTGTAACGACCTATTATGCGTATCAGATCAGAACCCATTTTTCTAAAGTCCCAGTTAACTTTGTTGGGACACGAGAGAGTTAATTTTACCGTTTGAGTATTGTAGACTACAGTCCTGCAGTCAGGGAGAATGCTGATGGATTTCGGTGGTAAGTAATAATCGATACCCCTGAAGTTAATGGTTGCAGGTGCCTTTGTGTGGTTGTTGGTCAAGAATGCCGCACAAATGTTGCTTTTGGGATTCTCAAAAGTTATAATCTACAAAGATTCATTCCATTATTGATTTAGCAGTGAACATCTAATTTTCGCGGTTTTGCATTCTACTTAAATGCTTTTTGTTACCTCTAGGTCCTTGCTAATCTTGTGAACACTAGGAGTTCCCCAAAGCAAAGGTTTTTTGGATAATCTCAGAGCCCTGTGCAAGTCTCTCAAATGACCCCATTTAGGTTCCCTCTGCAGGCCTGACATAGACAGATCAAGGTTAATCAAATGATTGAACGATTTTACTTGCTCGGCTCAATTGAGATTGAACTATAAAATTCCAAACCATATTCATCAAGGGGAGCTTCATCGTAGTAGCGAGTTGTCACGAAGGATGAACTTGTTCTACCAAAATTGGTTCCACCATAGTACTGATAGAATACAAATTATTTTATCGTAGTTAAGATGCTTACAAATAGATCATCAATCTTCCAGTCATCAAAATTCTTAGAGGATGACATCTACTCTACCATGTAATAGTTGTTAAGGGTACCGTTCCTTGCAAAGAAACGAGCGACAGAAAATGCAAGATCTTCTGCTGAACGTTGGGACGGAGGGTCTCCAAATACTCTGTATCTGCAATTATATTTTGTTTTCAAGGGAAAAATACCCGTTAGAACAAAATCAAAAATCGATGTCAATATGGCATAATCGAGGCATAAGACCTGTACTTACTGAGCAGTCCAGTTCTCAGTCCACAAAGAAGGCTTGTTAGGGCCATTTGGACCAGTGAAAGTATCTCCACACTGTCTTCCATTACACGTACTGATCTGGATAGTGAATCGATCATGTTAGACAAAATAGAATAACATATTCGACTAAAAGAAAAAAAAAAGGAAGGAGTAAAAATAACTAACCACGTGCTCCGGGGCATCATTCTGCTTGCACATGATCCACGGGATGCCATCGTATAGACCTACGGCCATATCTGCTGCCCACTTGACATACTTTGTCCCTGCTTCTCTGTAGGCAAGCTGGATATTATTGTACTCGTTTTCAATCTGTGCCATAATAACGGGGCCTCCTTGATCTGCAAATAGTTTCTCCTTTTTCACCATATTAATGATCCTCTCTGTGTATTTTTGCATATGGTACTGCAAAGTCGAACAATTTTTTTAATCAATTGGACCATGTAATGGAAGTACACATTGCTTCAAGGAAAAAAGTTCCGGTCTGTTAGTAGATGAGTTACCACAAAGGGTTCGTTGTAAGAACGGAACGTGATGTTGGGAACCTCTCTTAGCCAGTATGGAAATCCTCTGTTGAGACAGACACATTTAGGATTAAGAACAAGGTTGTAAAATGATTAAATTAAAGAATATGAGAAAATGGTATTTTTGAAAAGTTTACCCCATATTCCATTCAGCCTCAATGTAGGGTCCAACCCTGAGACTAACCCACAAACCATGCTCCCCAATCATTTTAAGGAATTTTATGAGGTCATAGTTGCCTTCAAAATTGAACTGGCCTTGAACAGGCTCATGAATGTTCCAAAAAACGTAAGTTTGGATGAGGTTCAGACCACCTTTTTTGGCTTTTTCAATGATGTCTGGCCACATCTGAAATCAATGCATACAACGAAATTTAAACTCTGTGCAGGCTTTTAAACGAGGTGGTCGAACATAATCATTTGAGATTATTACCTCCGGAGGGCTACGAGGATAATGGATTGAACCAGAGAAGATAATTTCTCTACTTCCATTAATAATAAGTGATCGTGCATCGTAGGTCACAACGCCTTCCTTCCCCTTCCCCTTCTCCTTCTTCTTCTTCCCATCAGCAGCCGTGGAGGCTACGAGCAAGCAAAGGAGGGCTAACAAAAGAATTCTACGCAGTGCAGCCATTTTTGGATTCTGAGTAATATCGAAAGATTTTTTCTGAGGGCTGGAAAAGGCAGAGCCAAAAGGGACCTCTTTCCTCTAATTGGAGGAGGAGGCACCTAGGAGCTGTCTTGAAGAATCCATGCAGAGTCTGTGTTATAGAGAGAAGGATGGTAAATATAAGGCATTGGAGGAAGTCCCGGAATTTGTGTGTATTTCTTTTGTTGTTTAGACCATTGGTTATGCTCTCTCCTTGAAAATCTCTCAGTTTCAATGTAATGTCTATTTTTAGGATTTTGAACGAGTTTAACGTTAAATAAAACATCAAACTAAACATCGATGTCTATACAGCCTGAAATTTTGAGTGAGACGTTGCATGATTGTCTCTGACCCAACAAAGCAACAAATTCTTTCGAATATGGCGGATTTGGGAAGGGTCGATTGACCAATCCGTTAATTAATAATTTTGTACAATTTTTTGTCTCGTTTCATTAATTAATTGAAATGCTTGAGAAGTACGGAGATTCACTATTTATAAAGAATATCTTATGTATAATAAAGAGTATTTTTAAATTTAGAGAGCATAAATGTATACACTTCAACGTGCTTTTTATTTTGAAACTTCATTTTTTTTAAGAAATATTTATTGATTTTTCCTTATTTTTTATTTGACATATTTGTCCAATTAAAATATGATTTGAATAGTTTAAAGAATATGGTATTGAAATTTGTAACTAATTAAAAGCATTCATTATAAAGTAATCATAGAAAGTGAGTTTAGCTCTCCAAATTTATATAATTATCGATTTTCTAATTGAACTCATTAATTCAGTTCATGTTTGAAAACACCGTGTTATTTAGTTATGTGGTTAATATATAATTATTTAGCATTTAAAAAATTGTCTGTAATTTTTTCAAAACTCTCTAAATATAATATACTCTCTATTTTACAAAATCGGTGCTTATTTAAAAGTTTCGAGAGAATTTCTATTTTAAGTTTTCAAAATAAATTTTAGAAAGACATTAGATTTACAGTGAATTTTATGAGAAATGAAACATGAATGTGTATGGAAAGGATATGAGATTTGTAGTCTCGAACTTTCTGCCATTATAATTTTTTCTTGATATATTTCACTTATTGACACGTTAAACCTTCTTAACAAATAAAATAGAAATATCTTATAACTTATGGAAGCAAGAAATGGACAACCTGAAGTGCTCTCGACGTGGGCTGAATGAAACTGGAAAGCATGATGATGCTACCAAAAATCGCACCTGCTGAATTCCGAGCTTGACGACTGAGGATGAGCACGAACGAGATCTTCCAATACCCGAAACAAAGGCGTCGAGGTGTGTCCTCATCGCCCCTCCGATGTTTAAGTCAGAGAGAGAATATGAAGAGACTCTTATGCTGAAAATTATCTGTAAAAACGTACCTAGATAATGATTAATGGCTTCATATTTATAGAGGTAGGTAGTGTATTTCTAGTGGGACTTGGTTGACTATGTTTTCTTATCCCTAAGGATCTTACATGAGATGAGTATCGAATTACACATATAGATCTAGCCGTAGTTTGATTATGACACTCAGCGACACAGACTCCTTTTAGATGTGGGAGTTCTTGCCTAGGGTATTTCAATAGAGTTAGGACTCCTGGAACGTTGAATCGGTCAATGCCTGAGGAAACTATTGATTTGGCAAAGGAAAATGTCCGAGCACACAATAACCATGAAGACTCGAGGATAAAACCCGAGGACTCCTAATCATGTTACCTTCACATCCATAGTCCTCGAGGACTAGATCATACCCGATGACGTTTTCATATAATTTAGCATATGCCACTCCTCGAGAATACCAAGCTTGAGGTGACAATAAATGCCCATATCACATGCTTTATTCCGATGCTCGATGAAGCTTATGATTTGGTGAAGAGTCATCCGCTTGTCCTTCGTGGTGTTACACTTCAAAGTTGAGCTGCACCCTGATGAATAGTTGTGTGTGATGATACCATTTTCGAGTTAATGTGCTAGATTTGGTGGGAGCATAAAGGGGTTGAGCATGGCCAACAGTATGGGAACGTTGATCTCCTCCTTTAGTCAAGGACGAATTTGTTAGTGAATCAAGGGGTGGTGGGTAGTCGCGGCACTAGGCCAATGGCTAAAATTGATGATCGAAACATGGGTTGGGCTTGGCCGGCTTAGGGGATAGTTAAACTCAATTATGATGTTGTTGTACCACTAGAAAGGGGTGCTATTTGGATGTGTGGGTTAGTAGTTGACCATAATGAAGTTGTGGTGGCCAGTCTCTTAAAGGCAATGTCAATAATCCTAATGTTGGAAGATAGTGAGGTGACATCTCTTTGAGAGGATCGGTTGTTTGCTAAAAATCAAGGGTAGAGATTGGTGAGGTGGAGTGTGACGCTTTGACGGTGATTTTGAGTTGTAAGGATAATTGTTCCAAACTTTTCACTTGACATTGTAGCGTTATTTAGATGTGGATCTTGTAATTAAAAACAAGATGATCCACAATCTAGCTTCCTTGCTATTTCATCGACTATTCATTCTTTTCTTGCTCCTTTTGTTCGCATGGATTCTAATATAAACCGATGTTTTGAATAATATTTGTTTTGGAGAATATGGTTAAAAAGTAAGATTTTTTTTTATTTATGTGTAAAATATTTTATCGTGTGAGCATGTGATTGAAAATAACTAAAAAATATAAGTTAAAAGTAAAATAAAGTGAATTAAATCAAAAGTCACTGCATGGTCGTGAAAAATTGAAAAAGAGAAAAATTATAGACCATAACACTCACTCCCACCCCTTTACCACTCACACCCAAAGTCCTTAATTTGAACACTATTCAAATCGGTATCTTGCTCTACGTTCCTATCTCCGCTCTACGAGCAGGTGTTTCTCTTTGCCTCTGCGTGTGAAAAATTGGGTTACTGTAAAAGCTCTTCGTGTTTGGTGCTATTTGATTCTCGAAATCCTGATTTAGGGTTTAATTACAGTTACGATTTTGTTGTCGTATTTTATAAGATTTCTTACCTTTTAGTTATCTCTGCAGCTAAATGCATCAAGCTCGTCTCTGACGGCCGGAGGTGAATTGCAGGGGTCGCCAGCGACGAGAATGAGTGCATCGAGGTTTATAAAGTGCGTCACTGTTGGAGACGGAGCTGTGGGTAAAACTTGCTTGCTCATTTCCTACACCAGCAATACGTTTCCCTCTGTAAGTTCCTCGTCATTTTCTTTCTTCTTTTCTTATACTAGAATCATTATCATTTTTTAAGTTGGCAAGTAACAGAGGTAGGACAAACTTCTGCTTTCATTTTCGGGCTCATAATTTTTAAACGTGCGAGTTGCGATACTCGACGATTACAACGTGGTTTGCTGTATTTTCACGATTTGTACAATAACGACAACCCTGAAGCATTGACTATCTAAACTGAGTTTCTGAGTGCTCGAGAAAGAATATCCGAAATCTTCGATCTTTTTTCTATAGATCCAGAGATGTAAAATTTATAAATTTAGATTCAATAATGATTCTAGACTTTAGAGAGGTCTTCTTTTATTTTGATAAGGTGGGAACGTTTTATTTGTTTCCTTCAACTTCTAATTTTGATTTGCTAGAACTTGTTCTGTATTCATGGCAAGATACAGCCTTTTCAAGTGGAATTGGAAAAATGATTGGTCTATAAAGGATTTTAATGATACATAACCAATCTGTGATGCTTCTGGACACCATTTTTTAATTACTAATATTTGGCCTTAACTAATGATCTGTTTGCTAATTTAGGTCCTGCCCAGTATTGGTACTGATAATTTCTTTGTTTGAATTGGAATATAAGTATTCTGAGATTGTTAATGTGAAACTTTTATTACTCTTCCTGTTACTGTAGAGCTTTTAGGTAAAAATGCTATCTTGTTTTTGAGTTTCTTCTGTTTTGAGTATAAAGTTTATGTTCAGTTGAAGCAATTTTATTCTTCTTTTTAGTTGGTGATCCTCATTCAATGCTTTTATCTTGTTTTTGAGATTCTTTTGTTTTGAGTACCAAGTTTATGTTCTCCAGGCGAAGAAATTATTTTCTCATTTTGAGTTAATGATCGCCTTTGAATGCCTTAACTCTTTTGAGGAAGTTAGATGATCAAAGCCATTGAGTGGTCATTTGGTGACTAGTGTGCTGTGAGTTGTATTGGTTTGGTTTTTTAAATTTTTGTAGACATTCAAAGAACTGCTTTATTGACTAGGTTTTATTTTCCAAGAATATTTTAAAACCTTTAGCAAAATTGAAAACAACATATTCTCTTTTGGTTATTGATTTTATAGTTGTAGTTACATGTGCAGTTCAAATGAAGTATCCATTTAAATAAAACTGATATGTAGATTACTAGACAACAAGAGTTTTGGGTTAGAAATGAAAGCTATGGTGCATACTGAAATTTATATGATTTAGGGACAATAGTTATTTATAACTGACTGCGCTAATGTGTTAGAGGCCATGGTGGCCGACAATCTGGCCAGAAGCCTCCATTTTTCCATCACATGGTCCTGTACACCTCAACCTGTCCTGAATACTTTTTCCAATGAACAGAGAATCTTCTATGTATCAGTACTTGGATAGCAAAATTAAAATGCATAAAATAATTCTCGACAAACATTTGTATCAAAACAAATTCGTTTTTGGTTTTACATAAAAAATAATTATTTTGTTCTCTCTTATAACTAAAATGAAGATTTCTCGGGTTTTGTGTATTTCTTCAGGAAACTTGATTAATGAGAAAATCTTGGCCGTCCTTCATTTTACTTGGTCTATTTTTGCCTTTAAAGGAGTTTTCTTTAGATCTATGCACTATTTTAAATTAATTATTTACTGTTAGATCATAGTGTTTCATTTTGATTTTGCCTCTATTGTTAACTAAATACTGTTCAAAAATATACTTGAATTTGTCTTGGTGTGTGAGTTTTATAGTTTGTATTTAATAGAAAACATTTGGTTTTTTCTCTATTTCTGGTGAAATTCTGAAGGCCTTCTTGTGTAATGTAGCAAAATTTGGTATACTATGTATCTCACTTAAAGTGTGTTTGTGTATTGATCTCTTCTGTTTTAAAATAAACAGGATTACGTGCCTACCATTTTTGACTTGTTTCTCACCTAAAGTGTGTTTGTGTATTTGATCGCTTCTGTCGTAAAATGAACAGGATTATGTGCCTACCGTTTTTGACAATTTCAGTGCCAATGTCGTCGTGGATGGGAGCACCGTTAATCTAGGATTATGGGATACTGCTGGTACATTACTTGTTTTCTGCTGAAGTATTTTCTTGTTGATCCTTAAACCTATTGTTGAATAGGTTTGGCTCTTATTTCATTAAAAAGGTCAGGAGGATTACAATAGATTAAGACCATTGAGCTACCGTGGGGCTGATGTCTTTATACTTGCATTTTCCCTCATTAGCAGGGCTAGTTACGAAAACGTCTCTAAAAAGGTGAGCCTATGTTTTGCCAGTATCATGCATTCTTCCCTTGTCTACTTGTTACATTATTTGGTAATGAATAGAGGGAAAAAGAGAAAGAAAGAAGGCATAAATAATTTCATTATGTTTTACTAAGAAAAGGCGTAGAGGAAAATCTTTTGGCATTGGGACCAGCAAGAAGTATGCTATTTTTCCTTACTCGTTTAATACTTTTTCTTGGCAAATGAAGTGCTGAGGAGTCTTCAACTTCCAACCTCCCGAAAAATTACAAATTGTAAATAAATAAATAAATGACTGGAAAGGAATAAAAGGTCATGCTGCTGATTTTTATACTTCTCTTTTGATGCCAGTGGATTCCTGAATTGAGGCATTACGCTCCTGGAGTTCCAATCATTCTTGTCGGCACAAAGCTTGGTAAGATTTTCCCTCCATCAATTCATGTTGCAATGCATTGTTACTAATCTTGCAGTACTACTTATTTTTATTACCTTATTCTATCTGATGGGATGGTATTGCATGTTTGATTGCAAACAACCAGATTATATTTCTACTGTTGATAGTAATGAAATAGAATCTTGTATGGAGATTTGTACCCTCAAGAGCATTTTCAAGGATGCATTTTCATGATTATATTAAGCTGATACTAGTGCTACCATGTTAATTAATAACATCAGGCCAACTAATGCCAGGTGAGTTCTTTACACCCAAAATGTTCAAAGATGGGAGAAAATAATTGAGGAATTCTAGTTATTGTAACTAGTGGTCGATGACTACAACCCTGTCTAGGACAAAAGATTCTTTTGTTGCAAAATTGTGATGTGAGATGCAAAAAGTAGCACTTAAACTTGGCAGGGGAAGAAACTGGAATTTGTGATGCAATTTATATGACACAATCAACCAATCAATTTCCTGGACATGCTAGTGTTCGAAAAACTCATCGTGCAACTTGACAACCATGTAATTAGAATTATCTTATTAGACGACATTCACTGACTTCGAAATAGATGATACTGTGAGTGAATTGAGTGTTCATACCTGTCGCCGTGTGTGTCTTTTGATAACAATAGGGTATTTTGATCAAAGTGAATGCTTACATCACATGTAATCATCTCTGTTCACAACATCTTTGTGACATTTGAGAACCATACTTGTTTCCTTCTAGATCTTCGAGAGGATAAACAGTTCTTTGCAGATCACCCTGGAGCAGTGCCCATTACGACTGCTCAGGTATATTTTGCTACATTCGTGTTGTTAAATTTCTGTCCAAGTTTTACTGAGACGATTTTGTGCCTTGCCAATCATTTTGAGTGTGTGTTTGTATCCCCCGAGAGAAAACTTACTTTCCCACTTTTTTTAGGGAGAAGAGCTTAGGAAATCAATTGGAGCGGCTGCTTACATTGAATGTAGTGCAAAGACACAACAGGTCTTTTTACTGTTTGTATTTTGTTACTATACTTTTTTTCTCCATTGTAATGCTTCTTTCGATTTAGATTATTAATGATATCTTTTATATATTTTGTCCAAATATTGCCAGAATATTAAGGCAGTCTTTGATGCTGCCATTAAGGTTGTCCTGCAGCCACCAAAGCAAAAGAAGAAGAAGAATAGAAAGGGTCAAAAGGCCTGCAGTATATTATGACTGCTAAAAGAAATGCCAAGGAGCGGAAGATTATTTTCCGTATTAATCTGATTTCCTTTCATATCCCCCGTCGAGGACGCAACAACCTGTGAGTTTTACTCGACTGACTATACCAGGGGGGCTCATATTAAACCATCATGTTGTCAACTGCTGTTTGAGATGTACATGAGTGTGATTTGTTTTGGTGATATGAAAATACTTCCTTATGAACCCTGGATTGTGTAATTTCTCAACTTGTGTATATCTAAGTTGTCTCTTTATGGACTATCTGAATTTCATGTGTATCATGGTTACAAGGAAAAAAAAATGAAAAAAAAGGAGAGACTAGTTTTAGAATACTCGTGGATGTTTTAGCTACTATTTGATTTTGTTAAAAATTAGATTTTTAGTAGATTTTGATAAAAGTTAATGAAATGTGTAATTGAAAAGTTGATAAAAGTTTTATTGACTTTTTTAGCTAAATCAAACTTGGGCTTAAAGGATCAATTGCACATTCAAATTATTGTTTTGCATGAGAAAATCGGGGTTATGTTCCCCAATCCATTGTAAATCCTTCATCCAGGCACGATGCTGGGTTGAAGTATCTTTCAAAGCCGAGGATCGAATTGACGCTTGGACCTGCCAATATTGTGAGCCATTCCGCGTCAATTGGGATTAATTTCCTAAATTGATGCTGGAAAGTCAAGTTTAACTCGATATTGTGAATTCTATAGGTTTGAAATGGTACGAGCCAATAAAACACGAATGTGGGCATATGTTGAGAAAATTGCAGTGGAAGTCACCAAGCTTAAATTACGGAATTCGACTTCCTCCTCAACCCTCTGCCCCAGTTTCCGCCTCTTTCCCCGAACGGTCTATGCTAATTTCGAATGAATAGAAATGAGTTGGTGTGAATGATAATTGATGCCGGGGGAACATAATTCGGGACTCGGCTAGTTGAATTTTTAAAAGATAGATAGTTACAACTATTTTTCAACCTCAAATTTCTCATTCAAAATCTTGACCGATAGTTTAGTCTCAAGGCCTGAACGTTTATGCATCTCTCTTTTAATCACACTAAAGTCGCATATGATCTCTCTCATTGTCTTCAATCAAAAACAGATCAAATCGAAACACGGATGACATCACCTATTATCCACCGATTTCTTCTCCAAATTTGATCTCATCAAAATCATACGCACATACATGCACACTCACATATACACAGAGAGAGAACTATCAAGATGGATGCCTTTGATGAGGGCTACGCAGGAACACATAACGGCGAGGAGATCCAACCAAATGCAAGTCCCTATGACGACAATTCCTACATGGGCTACGACCCTTCTCAGCACTATGATTTTGAGGAAACTGGCCATGATGGAGCTCCACCGCCTCCACCTCCACCGCAACCAGCCCCTACGGCTATGGATGAATTTTCTGGGGATCCCCTGAAAAGCACTAACAATAACATGCAGTCATCGGAAGGATATGGCTTCGGTGGTTCCCGGAATCTCGAGTACTCTCCCTCGTATTTGGATGCGAATGGCATTGGTGAGAATGGGAATGGGAAGCAGTATGATACAGTAGCTGAAATTAAAGAACATCTCACAGATCCCTCTCCTGATGGGCCGTTGCTTCCTGACCCCAGTGAGATGCGCGAGGAAGGAGATGCCTTTTGTCAATGGCGTCGGTAAGTATTTAGATATTCGTTGTGTGTAATCGACAATGTGTATTTGCTTTTTCTTGGATGAATTTGAATGGGAAATTGATTTGGTTTGGATCACAAAATGGACTGATTATCACTAAACGGTGTTTGATATGTCTGATTTTATGATGACATATTAATTTTTATCTTGGCACTTCTTTCATTCTTGTTGGTGTAGTCAAAATGCCATTTATCTTGAGGAGAAAGAGAAGAAAGAGAAAGAGACGAGGAATCAGATTATAGCTGAAGCTGAGGAGTACAAGCAGAAGTTCTATGAAAAAAGAAAAGAGAATTGTGAGACTAACAAGGCTCAGAATAGGGAAAAAGAGAGAGTAAAATCGAACATCGAACTTCATTTCCTCTATTTAAAGTATACATTTAACTTTTATTAACTGGATATTTGTTTTGTGAAGCTTTACCTTAAAAACCAAAATAAGTTCCACAAGGAAGCTGACCAACAATATTGGAAAGCAATAGCGGAGATCATTCCTCGTGAAGTTCCCAATTTTGAGAAGAGAAGAGGGAAAAAAGAAGAGGAAAAGAAACCTTCTGTTTTGTTTATTCAGGGGCCAAAGCCTGGGAAACCCACTGATCTCACGAGAATGCGTCAAATGCTTCTGAAGTTGAAGCAAACACCTCCACCTCATATGTTACCACCCCCACCCGAACCTCAGAACGATGGCAAAGATGCGAAGGAGCCGAAGGATGGGAAGGAACCGAAGGATGCCAAGAATGAGAAAGTTGGAACGCCTAAAGGACTAAACGAAGGAAAGGGTGGGAAGGATGGAACAGATGCTACTCTTAAAGATTCTTCGGCTGCCACTGGAGACGAACCCGTTTCACCTTCTAAAGATGCAACAAAAAGTGGTACTCCTAAAATGCCCACACCAGATGCATCTTCTGCTACTGGAGACAATAAAGAAGCCAAGACGGAGGCTGTCTCGACCACTTGATGGGTACATGATCTTCGTCTATTCCATTCATTTATTTCTTTTCTCCATCCTTAATTTAGTTATCTTACCACAAGACAAAGGAATAAAAGAAGCTCTCCTTGATGCCTATCCTCTGCTGTACTGAACTCTGTTCTAACTTGCTTTTTACATTACACTTATTTTTGGTTCTTATCATTTACATTTTACACAGTATGTAAATTAAGAATTTACCGCGAAAAATGTTACGGATTTTCATGTCCCAGGGTCAGGCCGGGTTTGAAAACATTGGTCCTAGACAATGCTATCCAACCTTAAAGTTTCCACTCAGCCAGACAACCTTACATTCTTGAAAGAGATGATATCACAACACTAAAGCCTAAAACCTTTCAACAAAGCAATTGGTTTTGTCAATCACACCTTCCTTCTCATAATCATTTCCTATCGTGAATCTGGCTTATACATAATAGACAGCCAGTTACATTATAGAAAGAAATCCAACCTTTTTTACATTCAATTAAACTACTAATAGATCCCAAATAAGCACACCGGTCCTCAGCAAATGATTCTAAAATAAGCTACTTAATTAATAGACAAAAGGAAAATAACTTAAATTTGCAAACAATCCACAAATTAAAACATAATATAATAATTAAGCATATCACATAACCACACAGGCAGTAGGATTTTCATCGCTGAAAGCAGTGGTGTAACGAACTTCAGTCGAGCTTGCACGAGCAAGATGCGAGATTTGAGCGTCCTCGGTATAGCGCACGTACCCAGCCGGGGCCTTCTTATCGTAGACGCCGGGTGCATAAGGATGTTCGACCACATCATACGGGATATAGGGCCAAAGCTCGGCCTTCTTCCCGGTCCGATGAATCACTCGAGCCACCACTTTTTCAGGCTCGACATAACCAACCACTGTAAGCTTGTTTTGCTTAGGTTCAATCTCCACTGAGCTAACCCCTTTCATTCCTTCAACTGCCCTTCGCACCTTCCTCTCACATCCTTCACAATCTATTTTCACTTTTATCTCCACTGTCTGCAGCCCATCATAAATATTTAAAAAATAAGAAAATTAATTACTTTCGAGCTGAGTGACAAACAAACAAATACAGCTTAAAAGTTACTTATTTGGCCAAGATTGCTGAAGCAAGCTAGAAAAAAGCAACTTTTTAGCCGGGCCGGGTCGCGTCTTGTGTATATACACACATTATAGAGAGAGAAAGAGAACAGACCTGCAATTGTTTGCGTTTCTTGAGCTTGGAACCTCCAGAGGAGCGATCAAACACATTGGAGAGATGATCCAGAACACCCATTTCTTCTTTTTTTCCTCACTAATAATTAATTTATCTACTGCTGTAGAGGTTGCAAAGAATGATTTGGCTCAGATGGATGGATTCTGCAGTGTATTTGCAGTAGGGGTAAGAGTGGGAAGAGGACTATTCTTTTTCTTCACTCTTAACAACTAAAAATGATAGATGAATACACGTGGCTTTCAATTATCGGATGCTTTGCTTTGATATTTTGTAATAGTATTATTTTATGATTAATGCGATTTAGCTGATTACAACCTGTAGGACCTTGTCTGGGATCCATTTTAATGTGTTTTTTGTGAAAATATATTTTGAAATAATAATTTTTTTTTAAAGAATGTACGATTAAAAAAGAAGAAAATTTTTTAATTTACGTGTAATGTTATTTTATTAAAGAATGTATTGTTAAAAAAAGAGATAAAAATATATTAAAATTATAATATTACTCTAATTACACGTTTTATTTAACATATCATTTAATATTATATTAGCACCACTAAAATTAAATATCATTATTCTTATTTTATAAGTAATGTTATTCACAGTGAACGATTAACATAATCATTCTATATGTCATTAACGATGACTACGATGGTCGCTCACTATAAGTAACATGACTTATTTTATCTAGCACATAGTTTATGTGATATTATATGATATATTCAATTAAATGTGAAATTATGTAATTCATTTAATTGTATCATTCATTTAATGACACTTAGTGTCATCTAAATTAATATTGCAGTACTAATAGTGTTAAATGATATTATTCATCCGATTAATACTATTTAACATTAATGATATTGAACATTAGTCTAAGTGTCGCATGTCATATATCTTATTAAATGAGTCATAGTTTTTTTTATTTAATTGTACCTATAATTTGATAATACAAATATCACCATCCAGATTGATTTTTAAAACGTGCTGAATATCATTACGTGTCTGATTCCACTTGAAATTCTCGTAAGTTGACATCCAATGATGGGATGGGATGGGATGGGATCCATTCTCTTTAGTATTTATGTTAAATTACAATTTGTGTCCTCAACCTTTACATTTTGTAGCACTTTTGTCCCTATTTAAAATTTTTTATCGAATGTATTATCCCACGTATATAGCTTTATGAAACAAATGATATATATGAACAATAAATAAAAATTTATTTTGGATATATATGTTGTCATCACGTGACTTTTTATAGTCAATGCGATTAGTTCCAACTAACTATGTTAATTTAGTCACAAATGTTGACAGCACAACCTTAATTTACACCAATTATTACTTCCTTCGTCATATTTATATAAACTTGTTTTATTTTTCATCCGAATTAATAAATCTTATTTAATATTATTTTAAAAAATATTTTTTGCTAAAAACTTTCCTAATTTACCCTCATTTGATTATAAATAACTAGTAATAAATTATTATTGTAAGTAGTAAAGAAATAAGGGTATATTAGTAAACGAACAAAACAAAACATTCTTAATAAAGAAACAAGACTGTAATCGAGACAAAAAATAAAGAAATTGAGCATATACAAATTGGACTGACGGAGTAAATAAAAAAAACTATGGCCTCAACAATATAAAATGATTTGTTCCATTATACACATCCAAAACTTTTAATTAAGTAATTGTTCTTTACAGAAAACTTAATAGCAAACTTAATTTTCTGTCTTATTTCTTCAGAACTTGTATATTTAGCAGACAATTTTTTTTTTTTTATTTCCATATACAATTTTTGATAGTTTTCCAAAGAGAAATGGAATATGTCCCAGAAGAGTCCCGAAATTCCTTGAATATTCTCTTTCACACTGATCATACTCTCCTCAAATTTCGACTGCCTGTTGATGCAAATCCGGACATGGAACATTGGTGTGACACGTTGGTTAATGTCGTTATAATTCCAGCATATTGCCACACCATTATATTGCAAAATTATGAAGGAAAAATTCAGGATTATGTCGAAAAATTTAAATAAACAAGGCCCTATTTGATTGCAATGAATTCCATGAAAAATGTTACAATCGAGGAAAACGAATTTCACTTTGACCGTTTGATTGCAACGTGAAAATGGAAATCGAGTTCCAAGATACAACCATTTTAAACTATATTTTCTTTGTTTTCATGGAAAACGAATTCCTATGGGTTTGGTGAATTTTTATTTTCCAACTGACATGCAATTGAAATTCATTTCCACATTTGCGTATCAAACGGAACCTAAATGTAACGACCATGAAATGCAAATTTGTATTTGATGCATTGCCAATAATGGGAAAATGTGATATTCATGGCTAGCGAAGATTTATGTAAAAAAACTTTGTGAAATAATCAGAACCATTAATTAAATATAATAACGATTATGGAGCCGATTTTTCGTTCACATCTTGACCTTTCCTAACTTGTCCGAGTAATAAGTATTTTTAACAAATCATGCAGTTTTTATATATTCGATTATAAGTGAAAGAAATAATCTAAAGAGTTAGAGAGAGAAAGGGATAGAGATGGAGATTGAAAGCCATTCTCACTCTACTGGTGTACAAGGCTCTCCTTCTCTCAAATCTAAACCCAAGAAACCTGCAGGTGGATGGAGAGCCATAAAGTACATTCTTGGTAAATCCAATGCTATATAACTCAACTCAAGCATCAACCCAGAGAAGACAAAAACTACGAATATATTATGCCTCGAACTAAATTGTTTGTGTTTTTTTGTTTTCAGGAAATGAATCGTTTGAGAAACTGGCGTCGATGAGCCTGGTGGCAAACATCACAGTGTATCTGCGTACGAAATACAACCTGAATGGCATACTTCTTGTTAATGTGGTTACGATATGGTCTGGTAGTTCTAATCTCTCGTCAATTGCCGGTGCCATAATCTCCGATGTGTGTCTCGGAAGATTTCTCACTCTCCTCATTGGCACCTTTTGCTCGCTTCTGGTAACATCATTTAATCTATTTGGGAGTTATTTATAATCGGTTTAAAGTATAAATAAATAGAAATGAGTGATCAATACATGAGTAGTATTCGTGGATCCCAAGAAACATGTAGATAAAAGATAATTTTGGCTGATCATAAACACATTAAATTTCTTTATCTTTCAGATGAATTAGATTTCCTCTCTTCCATATTTATTCTGATCGTATACCACCAATGGATCTATAAATACACATATCTAGATTTATATATGATTTACATAGCATATATAGTGTATGTTTGGTATGTAATATTGTGACCGCAGTTAACATTATAATGAACAAGAGTTTAACTTCTCTTTTTCTTTTTTTCTTTTTTTAATCGATAGTAGCGTCCAGTGCTATCCAATCTTCCAAGCCTTCTATTTTATTTTTTTTCCAGAAAATAATAGAATTTCATCAATACTAAAGACGCATCGATCAGGCTGAAGCCACTCTTCTGTAAAGTTCATTAATATCCGAGCTCTAAGAAAGTAAGATAGAAGGGTGGTCAAGGATCACTCTGTAGGCAGTCCATAGTCCATTAACACCTCGTAGTACCACTTAGACAAAACCTGCCCAATGATGTATGATATGTGGGTGATGTAAAGTTTTTACAGTATTATTATAGGAGTTTTAATTGCAATTTCAGGGCATGGTTGGTATGACCTTAACAACAAGTATACCTCAACTAAGGCCTCCAGAATGCAATGAGCAATCTCCATGCACACAGCCCCACAAATTGCAGCTTGGTTTCCTATTTACCGCTCTCGGAATGATTGCAGTTGGAGCAGGTTGCATTAGGCCATGCAACATTGCCTTTGGGGCTGATCAATTTGATACAAAAACTGAGAAAGGAAGAGCCCAGCTTGAAAGCTTCTTCAATTGGTGGTATTTGTTATTCACAGTAGCCCTCGTGATAGCCCTAACTGGGGTCGTCTACATTCAGACGAATATCAGCTGGATGATAGGTTTCGCTATCCCAACAGCCTGTCTTGCCATTTCGATCACGATTTTCTTGATTGGTCAACATACTTACATATACAAGAAGACTCAGGGAAGTGTTTTTATAGACATGGCAAAGGTAGTTGCAGCTTCGTTTAGAAAACGAAAGATAAACCTCGGATCAGGTGATAATCAGCACTCTTTCTATGACCCTGTGCAAGAACAGGAAGCAGAAATAGCTAACTCGACAAAACTGAAGAGGTTTAACTGCCTTGACAAGGCTGCTGTGATAACTGATCCAGGGGAATTGGATGCACAAGGTATGCCTACAAATAGTTGGAAATTGTGCAGTGTACAACAAGTACAACAATTGAAGTGTTTGTTTGGGATTATACCAGTATGGTTTTCGGGCATTGGTTGTTTCCTAGTCATGGACCAGCAAAGCACATTTGGAGTCCTGCAAGCAATTCAGATGAACAGATCAGTTGGGAATCATTTCAAAATTCCACCTGCTTGGTTGTCCATAACATCGATGATTGCACTCTCTATCTGGATATACATTTATGAAGGCATATACATCCCCAGTGCAAAGAAAATGTTGAAAAGGCGTTCAAGGTTAATGCTGCAGCACAGGATTGGAATCGGGATTGTTATGTCAATCCTCTGCATGTTGGTAGCTGGAGTTGTTGAAAAGAGGCGCCGAGAACTAGCTATAAAGCAAGGTTCTTTCACCTCCCCAGTTCATGTTCTACTCCTCATGCCTCAGTTTATCCTATCCGGCCTTACAGAAGCTTTTTCTGCTGTTGCTATAATGGAATTTGTTACAGTACAAATGCCAGAAAGCATGAGAAGTGTTGCGGGTTCAATCTTTTTTCTCAGCCTGTCAATTGCAAGCTACCTAAGTGCCCTCATTGTCAACGTAATACACTCTGTAACTGGACGAAACAGAAAATCACCATGGCTTGGTGGACATGATCTTAACAAGAACAGGCTCGATTACTACTATTACATTATTGCTACTCTAGGAGCCATCAACTTGATATATTTCACTTTCTTTGCAAGCAGTTATGTGCCTTGTGGCAAAGCCATAAAAGTTGCTGAAGAATCACAGTTACAGAACTCAGTCAATCAATTAGAGGCCAGAGATTTTCCACCGAATGAGATTATGCAGGACGAGGAAAGAGGATTAGACACAAGGACAACTTAGATAGAGAAACTGCTTTGCTTTGCTGAGAGTTTGTTTCTTTACTGTTGGCTTTTAATAATCCGTGTAAGGGATGAATCTTCAGTAATCTGTAAATATCACTCATGATGTGGTGGATTGCTTGGTTTGCTTCAGAAGAATGCAATTCAATATCACAAATTCTTGCTATAAATCATAACTATGAAAATATATACTGTAAGTGTAGATGATTTTGGAAAAGCTACTGGGATGACTTCCCCAGTATATGTAACTAATTTTTGTTCATGAATGATGAGCAACGTTTGAAGTTGGTTGCCCCTCATTGAATTTGATTAAGGAGGAAAGATTGATAATCCAATGTTAATTGATGAAAGGACGTGATACTAAACAAATGGATCAAGATAGGTAAGACAAGAGTCAAGGGTCGAAGATTAAACAGTTAAAATATGATCGAACTATAGGTAAAAAATAATTAAATAAATAAATGCACCCAGATTGCAAAAAAGACATTGTGGTTTGCAACAAAGCTAACAACCTGGTGATGAGCAGTGAGATCAAATGTATGAAAGGTGACAAGAATAAGAGACTAGTACTGTTAAATTCATATTGATAGTGGGATAGTTGGAAAAGACAAATCATACATGATTGAGGAAATGAGATAACAGTATCCGGACAAGAATCGAAGAACATCGAACCAAACTAATTCGAAACGCATATTCATACTGCGACATTTTGGTATGCATAAATTGTTGATCCTATTTACTCAAGTCAACAAGGATGTGGGGAATATGATATACAGATGGACAACATATATAGGGAAACAAAAAAAAAAAAAGTAACATGAAGCTTGCCTGAGGAGCTCTAGATGGCAGAGACTGATATTAGTATTCCAGAGGGTTAATGTGAAAGAATTTTTGACAGTGATTGCATTTTGGCCATGGCTTTGAGACATGGGGAATTTCTTTCGAAAGTCCCTATTTCAGTTTCTCAAATGGCGGGTAAGGTAAATTTCATGTGCGATCACTTAACTTTCAGCGATATCTCATTTAGATCATTTAACTTTAATGACTCAGTTAGATTACTGAACTTGATCTTGTTGTTTCTTCAACAATTTCTGGATCTAGTTTAATTAGGTCACTAACTTCAATTTGGATATCAAATTCCAACACATTTTTCAAATTGATGAAAAAGACCTAATTGACAGCAATAGCACAAGGGATCTTTCACGTAATCGCTAAGTGACATGTCAACTTACCATTATTGCATGTCATATGCAGACAATTATATATCTCATATTTCACATTTTTTGAATTTAGGACTCCACATAGCGATTACATAAAAGTTCAATTAAAATTATGATTGCCTACGATGTGATTTACATTAATTTAAAGGATAATAGATGGAATTTATATTTTGTACGAAAAAACCNAAAATTTCTGAGGTAAAAAAAAAAAAAAAAAAAAAAAAAAAAAAACCCTACCTTTTCTGCAAAAAACCCCCTACTATCAGATTTTTCGTTAAAAACAGTAAAAATGTCAAAATTAAAAAGTAATAATTACAATTTTAGTATCCAAACTTTTTATTCTTTTACAAATTATATTCAATTTTTTTTATGTACCATCCACAATTTCAAATCTTTAAAACTTTATTTTCCACCCCAACCACTTCATCCTTTTTCTCAAAACTTTATTATTTTATTTAATCACTTTCAAAATTCTCAAAAATCCCTCGCCCCAAATTTATCACTTCTTCTTCTCATTCCAAATAGAGATCTTTGGAGTGATTTAGGAGCTAAGAAAAGTGTTTTTGACTACCAATTTGAAGTTTCTTATAGAGATATTATTTAGCCCGAGTATTTTTATTTTTTCTACTTGTATGTACACTCAACATAGAAATGGTTATAATGTATATATTTTTCTTTCTTTTTTTTTAGTTCATTCTACGCGAGCTTGGTCAAGGTTTAATCTAGAAATCAATGAGTGACAGTCAGTATTCTTTCTGTTTCCCCACTTTTAGGTGTGCGTTCATCTACTTTTTCTCAGAACAAAAGATTTGGCTTCAACGGAAGTAAATATAGTTAAATTCCAGTTTCCATATTTTTCACTATATGGTAATTTTTTTAATTCTTTAGGCTATTAGACGTGTTTTGAACTTTTCGTGGCTACCTTGTAGATGAGATGCGATGTCCCCATTTCACCACCCCTTTTATGCCAATCACGTTGATTAAGGGTATAGTTGCTATGAAACCTAGGTCTAGAAAACCAAAATTTTGAAACCAAATATTTGGATTAAAGTTCGTACACCGGGCTCATCAAAAGTCCTCGTTGACTTTGGGTCAAATATTGTGTGTCGATTTTTGGTATTTTCCGTGGTGTTGGTTTATCTAATCCTAACCTAATTTTGAAGAATTTATCTTAAAAAGTCACTATTTCACAATATATATATATTTTTATTCTAAAATTTAATTTTAAAAGGCTAAATGCATAGGACTGATCCAACGACTGTATACTAGGTTTTTTAGTTTATCCTTCAATTGTTCAGAAAACTGCAGAGTTCCAAGGAGGGGTAATTTGGGGATAAGGAAAAAAATATGCAAGTCTTAGATGAAAAAAAGTAAAAATTCTATAAATTCGTCAACAAAAGATGGTAAAAAAATTACTGTTCGCAAGACCCATATATTATAATGAAAAATGATCATAAAATTTAGTGGCGACCTAGAAACCATTATTCATAATGGTGCTTGATAGCATTGCGCATACAAATTATTTATACATATAACATTTTAATAACATATATAAGCCAGTTAAAAACATATCTTTTGTGTAAATTAACATTTTCACATTCTAGTTTTCAATGCTTCATGTATCCTCTCACATTGGATATAGATACTACTGGTTAATGCCCGTTGCCGTCGATTTCCTTGGATCTTGCAAGTGATCGTGGAATTGGTCATAAATTTCAAAATGTTGACCTTTTATGAGTTCTTTTATAAATTTGTTCGGGTCGACTTCTACCTATTAAAATAAAGGTCTTTTGTCAACCGTATAAATGTGATAATACCGAAACAAGCCAATTCTTTTTTCCGAAAAGAAGGAAGGCCAAACATATTAGAAACTTAAATTAAAAAAAGCTTAGGGTCCGTTTGATTGCAAGGGTGGAAAGAAAATGAATTCTAAAGAAATTAATTGCCTAGAATTTGTTTTTCAGGGAATTGTTAATTAATTGTGTTTGATTGATATAATTTTCCACCTTGGAAATTCCGTTGCCGTCGATTTCCTTGGATCATGCAAGTGATCGTGGAATTGGTCATAAATTTCAAAAAGTTGACCTTTTATGAGTTCTTTTATAAATTTGTTCGGGTCGACTTCTACCTATTAAAATAAAGGTCTTTTGTCAACCGTATAAATGTGATAATACTGAAACAAGCCAATTCTTTTTTCCGAAAAGAAGGAAGGCCAAACATATTAGAAACTTAAATTAAAAAAAGCTTAGGGTCCGTTTGATTGCAAGGGTGGAAAATGGGTGGAAAGAAAATGAATTACAGGGAAAGTAATTGTCTAGAACTTGTTTTCCAGAGAATTGTTAATTAAGTGTGTTTGAT
>CAIGRP010071914.1:0-11656 GCA_903798385.1 Fraxinus cuspidata | reverse complement strand
TTTATCGTGTATATATAGGTGTAGAGAGGTAATACATACCTTACATTATCCTCTATTTATAAGTGAGCAACTAGACGGCAAAAAGTTAGGATGTGAGGTGGACATGGCAATATAATCTCGAATCACAAAGCAAATAGCATAGCACTTATCCTTCGATAGCTAGATAAGGGTAGTACTACTTCTTAGACAACTATCTCAAACTTGACTTGATCCGTGATCAAGGTATTTAAGGTTGCCTTTGAGGTTACGTAGTTTCACTAATAACAATTGTGTTTTATAATATACTTGAGTCTAACTTGAGGAAATTCACTTCCCACTTACGTTGACCATTTCCAAACAGCCTCAAGTCGATATTGACAAGATCTAGCTATCTCTCAAACAAGGTCATATTTATATATATTAGAGAGAGTTTGTATTATTTTAACACTTTTTGCTTTCACCTTGAAAACTTGAGTACGCGACCTAAATTGTTTTTGACTTTTTTGTTTAAGGAAATCTGGACCATAGAACCCTATGAGTTGTGATTAGGCTAGGGACAGAATGGAGTCGATATTCCATTTCTACAGATATGATGATTTGTGACTAATCCACACACAAAAAAAAAAGGGAAAGAAAGAAAGAAAATCCTACTGGGGACATGGGATTTGATTATTAAACCTCTTACTTTTGGTGGTTTTGAAGTCATTGTTTTACTTCATATTCTAAGCCAATAACTAAAACTCACTAGGAATTGTCCCTATGTAGGCCATAGTCTATAGATACTCGATACCAAATATCTAAAATATAATGTCGTTGAATTTCGCTTGCAACAAGGAAGACGATTCTTAGACAAACCTTAGTGTCTTAGATCTGTCAAATCCTTAAGTGACGAAATCTCATTTTTNGATACTCGATACCAAATATCTAAAATATAATGTCGTTGAATTTCGCTTGCAACAAGGAAGACGATTCTTAGACAAACCTTAGTGTCTTAGATCTGTCAAATCCTTAAGTGACGAAATCTCATTTTTATTAAAGAATACATAGTTAAAAATGAGATTTCGTCACTTAAGGGTTTGACAGATCTAAAAATCCTACTTTTTAACCAAACATTCTCCAAAAATCACAATCACTAATTCTCTAAAAAATGGACTCAAACAAACCCTAAAATTTACGAGAATGAAAAGTAACTTACATGTTGTTCAACTTACATGTTCGTACTCACCTATTAGTTTTGATTTGTATTGAAATGTATATCCCTTCCATTGATAACATGATGTACAATACAACAAAATTATGATTTCGTGATAAAATATTTCGCGACATACAAAAGGTTATTGCAATAAATTATTTATTGAGACACGTTTTATTATTTTTCGCAAACATTGTGGCCAAAAAAATATGTACAGAAAATATATAAAGTGACAAAAAAAATTCGTCAAAAATAATAAAATATATAGGAAGCTTGGCGCAAAATATTTTTTTTAGTGGAAGACTTTACGATGACTAACTTTTATATATTGCAACAAAGTGTTTGTGATGCAATATGGTATACTTTCTATGATAATGAATATTTGTTGCTAAAATTTCTAGGGATGGGGAAACAATTTGGGATTTCAATATTTTCCAGTGCTCTCTTGCAGTGACGGTGAAAAAAAATCGTGACATCCACATTGGTCACCAAAGGAAATGACACCTACTTATACTGGGGTATCGTTTTACATTAACTATGAAGAATTGTGTTCCATTCAAATATGCTATAGTGCTTATGGTTGCATTTTAGCTTTCCCATACAAATAATTATTAATGTTGTGAAAATGGGATCAATTCGGCCGATGGAATTGTTAACTAGTGAACCGGTCACTTTTTTTTTCGGATTTTCAGGATTTAGTCCTTTTTTATACTCATTATTTTCAAATTACATTTTCCTCTTTTTTATCTTCAATCATTTTTTAATAAAATAATATTACACGCAAACTTAAATTTTTTTTCTTATTTTTGAACCACACATTTTTTAATAAAACATTATTCCAAAATACATTTTATGCAAAAAAAAAAAAAAATTGAAGCTCAAACGTGCGCTTAATATAATAACTTTCAACTACAATAATGGGCTCATGAACTGCCATTAAAGGCCATATGAGCATATTGGTAAGCCTGTTCCTTTTAATAGATGCTCCTCCTCCATTGACAGCATTAATATTTCGACGTGGGATATTGAAAAGAATTCAATTGTCCAGCAAAAGTTATTTTCAAATGTTTGTCATTTTTTCAATTTATTTGATTGCGGGCCCAGTGAAGTAATTAATTGTAATGTTCACTTCAGTCTTTTTATTTATTTGATTTTTAAAATTTAACTTAAATTGCACTTTATTATGAGCAATAATACTAGACAACATTTTATAGTCTCAAACAATTTCAATTTTAGCGAAGCAATTTATTTGAACATATTGATAGTTAGTTTTTTGAAGTGTTGAAACTAATTATATAATAATAAATTTAATTAACAGACATTGATTTCTATTTACTTTGAATTAGTAGCATGGAAAAAAAAACTATTGTCATTACAATATTTGACCTCAGTTGAACCTTTATGTTTTTCGAGTCGGACAATTTTGAAAACATTGATAAATACTATATGAAAATCTTCAAACTAATTAACTTGAAGTGAGACTCATATTATCTTTGTGAAATTTCGTCGGTGAAACATTAGTTAATTTTGTGAAATTTCGTTTCCTTAAGGAAAAAATGCCGCCTCATAGTGTTTCATATGGATAAAATTGCATCATAAATATTTTGTCTTTACGAAATTTAGGTAGATGTCTCATGAAAATCAAAGGGGAAAAATTCCGTCCCCACGAACTGTAAATAGGTTTTCATATGCTTTTAGTGGGGATGAAAATTAAGCCCATGTTGGGTTTGGATTAAAATGTCAGGTTAAAGTTAACAATTAATTTTAACCACATATTTCATGGGGCCCACAACTTTTTCAATCACACATTTTATCAAATTTTATCAAAATTTACAAAAAATCTGATTTTCATGTCTACCAAATAGAGGATAAAAATGAAAATTTCATTCACAGGAAATCTAAAATATGGGATTCGTAGTCTCCTGGTTTTGTGAAATCGAAGGATAATTTTGATACTTATATTTGTGCGAGATTGCAAAGAAAATAAGAAAATCAAAGGATAAAAGGGGTGGGAATTTCGGAGGAGAAAAATACATTCTAACCTGAGGTTTGAAGAAATTCAAGGAAGAAGAAGGGTTTGTCGAAATTATTTGGAGTGAAAGCTACCGATTTGATTCCGATTCTTGGTTTTCTTCTCTTGTATTTTGTCAAAATACCCGATAATGAACTCTTTATTCGATTTGTTTTTTCAAATTATGATGTGTAACTAAATTTCTTAGTTACCTGAGAATGGGACTTTAGTTTGAATCTCTAACTTCAATTATCAAGTGTTTGATTATTACTGTTGAGTATCGTTTTTACCATTGTGTTTAATTCTTTGATTATATGGCCAATGATAATTGAATCATTTTTCATTGCCGTGTAGACATATATATTAGAAATTGGAGATTCAAGGGAAGATATAGATACACTTCTTTAGCCCCCGTTTGGTACCAATTAAAATCAAGATTTTAATTCAAGTTAATATCAACAATGAATTTTAACTATATATTTTATGGGTCTCACAACTTTTCAACTACATATTTCATCAATTTTTATAAAATTCTAAACCTAATCCCTACCAAACAAGAGCTTAGTTTGTGCAGTCATTGCATGGATTTCATAATGTTGAATCTGTTTGATGGGTTGAAATTGACATTAAAATATAGTAGGATTGGTTTGTCTTCAGAGGTTTGTCAAATAAAGTTGAGAAATACGACCCAAAATTCAGTTAAATATTGTCAAATTTTGATAGTTGAAGTTAGGATAAAAAAAACTATAGTGAAGTCAAAATTCCTAGCCTTTAAGGTCATCATCTTAACCTATAGTGTACAAAAATACACAATTGAATTCATATCATACACTTGCGAAATCAACAAACAAGTTTTGACACCATTTGCTGGATCATATTTTTATTAATATTGATACCACTGAATTCAAGTCTTAATTTGAAGCACTCGCAAAATTTAAAGAAAAGTTAGATACAAATTTATATAGTCGGAAAGCTTAAATTAAAATTCTTGAGAATCAAATAAGTCAATTAGTTATATCGATGTAGGAGAGACAGTTTGGTACCTCATCAAGTAACATTGAGACAAACACTAAAGAGTAGTACGAGCCATTACTATCAGAAGTGGAGTCCAATTGTCAAAAATCACAGTCAGGAGACCAGTGGCAAAGGATGAAGAGTTGCCTACCATCAACAAGGAATCTATGGACCAAGAATATTTTGAATCAATAAACATATCCAACAAAATGAATGCTAGAATATCAATCTCTCTCAAGTAGAAAATTGATTTCGATAACATCAAAAATCCCAAAAAGTAGGAAAGTCTTGCAGAAATCAAGAGAGAAAATTGAAGAAAGTACCCGGAGAAGATGAAATTGAAGGCCATCAAGAAGGGTAGCCAAGTTAACTCAAATCAGTAGCAGACATGGCTACCAACATGAAGCGTTTTGCTAAGAGAACATCGCCATGAGGCAGTATTACCTCCATTATAAGGGAAAATGTATGAAAAATCAAATCCTAATCAATTTTTTGTCCATTTATTTCTAATATCCATATTTACACTCTCAGGAAACTAATATGGTCGTTTGAGTGCACACAACTGTCGAATCTCCTTCTGAAACGCTTGTATTTATTTGCATGCTAATAGTGTCAAAATGTGCAAAGAACACAAGTACATGGCAAGTGACAAGGAATCTGTTGGTCAACACCTTAAGTAAAGACTAAATGGAAAGTAGGTTGGTAATGGTAATATCGTTAGCAACGAAAATTTCAGTTGGTAATGAATCGGTTCTTACAAACGAAAATTCCGTTGGTAAAGGTAGCTTTTTGTGGAAATTGGGTGAAATAACCCCTTTTGTAAAGTTGTTTGGAAAAATAGCATTTGACCAAAATATAATAATTAAAATAAATTCTTTAATCTAGTAAATACTCACTACCCAAAATACCCTTGAAGCAAAATAAAACAAAATAAGACAAACCAAACTAATAAATCTTCCCCAATTCAAAAGCAACATCTTCTTCATGTCAAAAAAAAAAAAATCATTATCTCCTTCATCTTGCCACAAGGTTTCTTGCAATATACCATTTCCAAGTTTGACTTCATTTCTTCACCACCACCATCAACACCTTCACTAACTCTCACTACTATCCCCTGCTTTCAAAAAGGTTTCGACTAACCCTAGGTAAAAAGTCTTTTGTTTCTCAGAAATATTAATATGTACTTTGTATTTCTTTCTTTTGTTTCTTGTTGTTCTAATTGCCTTTGGGTGCAATAATTACGAATTATTTGAATTTGATTTTGAATTTATTTGAAGTGTCTAAAATTTTATTTGGTGTTTGGGGCTTCACATTTATTTTTGTATTGTATGTTGGGGTTTAATTTCAGATAATTAGATGTGTTTAACTTGTAATTGACCTAAAATAAGTTGAAAATATTTGATTTTTTTTGTTTTTTTTTACTATTGAGTTCATTGGCGGAAAGGAAAATTTTGAGAATATTGTGCATTGAAGTTCTTTTAATTTAATGTGATTATCATATTTTCATATGTCTTCTCTTTGTCTTCTTACAAGAAATACATAAACAATGAGAAAGCGTTTAATTTGTTATTTCTAGAGCAAGAAAACGTACAAAATAGTCATCCATGGACATTTTGGTTTCCTATTTAATTTCAAGTTTCCACGAGTGGGAAGTGTTGCTGTCAATTCATGTGACATTAATTATATGCATGGTCTTACCTCTCTTACTCCAATTGCCACATGGAACTATCTTTGCATAGGTAAATATTATATTTAAAGCCAATAGCTATCTCAATAGCTTGAAATGCTGTGATATCTTAAAAGGCGAGTGAATTTGAATTAGACATAATTAAATTAGGTCATCATTCTTGAACACCTACTTATAATTGCATATTAATTCTGTGATAGAATTAAGTTGCTCGCAATATTGTTAACATTTATGTTTGAGTACAGTCGTATATGAGTTATGTCTAACAATAAGAAAGTACAGTGGGATTACTTCATTATGACCTGTTTAAGTTGCTCCTTATGGCATTAACATTTATGTTTGGCAGTTGAACTTTATTGCCTAAAATGTAGTTTAAAAAGAAAATGGGGAAATGGGTTTCAAGATACATGACAATACCATGAATAATGGTTCGAACTTAAAAATTTGTCACTCGTCCTTCAATGATCTTGAATCGTCAAACCTTATTTTACTGAAATTAACTTTAGGAAGCCCCATTGCAGATTTTATTAACATCCCTTTCATTATATGCGTCTGGTTCCTATCAATCATATTTTATTCCATTCTACAATGATATGTACCGATGGTTTTTTGGCGTTGGTTTTTTGGTAGGATTGACACCATGTGATCAATGGTTAAATTTAGGAAGTCTATAGCTCTTTGAATCTTTCTTTTTTAGTTTTTGTATATATTGATGGTTTTAATGGGTATACGGGCATTTGTATATAATTTTAAACACGAATAGATAGTAAGGATTTATGAGACTAGTGGTTGAATTGGGTTGGGTATGCATTCATTTACATTTTCGTCTCTTTTTTTGCCTCATTCAATTTGTTGTGCATTAAAAAGTAATTATTTATCGAGAAATAAGTTTCTTGGATTTTCTTGAAGTTAATTGAATGTATGCTAAAGGAGATTGAACGCCTTTCCACCCTCACATTCTCCACCTTGAATTTTTTTAAGGTTTTTGGTTAGCAAAAGTATGATTGAATTCATAAATGCAATTTTAACCATAGGTATTTTTAACAATGAATAACCTATAAAGGATCTACATATAATATATAGGTTTAGAGCGAGTCGACCAAAACTGAGAACTGCTATAGGAATTCTATGTGTGATAACGATGCCTATAACTCTACAAGTTAAAGGGTGAGTTCTGTAAAAAAAAAATTATCATAGGTCTTCAAGTTAAGAACCGATGACTTATGCACTAACCTAATAAATGAAGATAACACTAATTAGGTATAAATTAAGGGAATTGTGACTTAGGTCGTTAAGGCACTTGTGGATTTGGATAGTGATTTCTTTCTTGCTGTTTTTCATTAAGTTATCTTATGAACTGTTGTTTGTTAGTTTCTCTCATCATACCTCATTTTGCATTTGAATTAAACATAATTAAATTTGGACATCCTTTTTGGGGAAAATTTTTCACAGAAGTAGTTTGATTGGCATCGATATGTAGATGTTTCACAACATAACAATGCGTAAATAATCAATATTTAACTTTCTTTATATTTTCATTGCTTTGATACTACTACATATGTTGTATTTATTATTGCAATTATCTTTGTAGGGGAGATTGCGGAATAGACTATATCAAGTTTATAGAACGTTTGTCGGCTGGATTAGACGTGAAACTTATATATGATGATATGATTGAATGTTGGATGAAGAAACTAGCTACTGAAGTTTTTGATATGCATTTCATAATTGTTTTCTTTTTATATTTTTCAATTTTACGAGATTGGAGATATAGGATTTCGACGTTGATTTTATCTTGTTAGTATTGGTTTTTCTGATTGATTAGGGATAATTAATTAAGGAACATGTGTGGATGTTGACTAGTGTTACCATGAAATTTTGCTATGTTTTCCATTGTATGAATGTTTTATTCTAACATTGAAGCAATCTGGTTTGAAATGGAGTTTGTTATGACAGCTTTGCGATGGAAAACATATTTTATTATTAACTACGCAAATTCACCCAACCTGAAAAATTGCAGTTATACATTTAAAACGACAACATTTCATTTTGGGTCACGAGGTCTTCATTTCACTACGAAACAAGTATGTGAGGGCGTGAATGAATCGAAAATGACACTAAATGAGTAGAAACGTCAGTCATACGTTTAAAACAATTACATGCCGTTTTGGGTCATATGATCTCGATTTCATTAAAAAATTAGTCGATCATAGTTTGAAACATCTTACAAGACTTGTACAAGTTAAATTAGCTAATTTGTTGAGTATTTTGGAATATAATGAAATTTGTATTACTTACCTTTATTCATAGTGAAGTAGAGTGTAAGTTACTTATGGAACAATAGTATCGGTCACTATCGGATGAACTTCGTATCTAACTTGTTGTTCAAATATGGCAAAAACTTAAATTTGTTTAACTTTTATATAAATATAAATGAATATAAAGTGAAATGAACCCAAAACTAGTTGAAATGGTAACTAACTATTTAAAATGTCAGCATGTCATTTTGGGTCACAGCCTCGATTTCACTTTAAAACTATTTGATCATATTTTTGAACATCTTAAAAGACTTATATAATTTAAACAAACTAATTTTTTGAATATCTTATCTATAATTGAAATATAATGGAATTTATGATACTTATTATCATTCATAGTGAAGGCTAGTATTGTTTACTTATGGAGCAATGTTATTGATCACTATCGGATGAACTTTTATTTATTTATTTTTTTTAGCGATCTTGGAAGTTTAATGTTTATCGATTTTACTCTAAATATAGTGAAAATTTTTCTACTTTCATTTTCATGTGGCTACGAGAGAATATAAAGTAAAACAAACACAAAATTAGTTAAAATGTCATCACATCGTTTATAACGATAGCACGAGAGAACATATAGTGAAACGAATACAAAATTTGTTAGACGATACTTAGTCGTTTAAAAAGGCACGTTGAGAAATTGTTTTCTCTTTTGCCCTATATCCTAAAATCTAATCCCTATACCCTAAAATATAAATCCTAAACGGAAACCCTCCGTTTAAAATGATTAGATGCCGTTTGGGATCACGGGATATCTTTTTCACTCCGAAGTAAAATAGTGTTTGAAACATCATACATGACCCGTACACATTAATAGACTACACGTGCTATGTTTTGAATACCATACTTACTACTTCGTTTTTTTAATAGTCAAGTATAGTGTAGTTTACTACCAGAGAGTGACTCACTATAGTTTGAACAAATGTGTCGACTGCAACGTCGAAATATAGTTAAAACTCTCATTCCTAAACTTTCATGTGATTACGGGCATGAATGAACCGAAACAAACACTAAATGAGTAGAAACATCAATCAGACGTTTAGAACGATCATATTCCGTGTTGGGTCATGGGGTATCGATTCACTTCGAAATTAGCAAAATATGCTTTGAAATATCATACATGACTCGTACACATTGAACGAATACATGTGCTATGTTTTCAATACCGCACTTACTACTTACGTTTTTCTTTATTCCCAAGTAGAGTGTAGTTTCCTACCAGTTTATAGAATAACTCATTATAATTTGAACAAATGTGTCAACCGCAACGTCGAAATATAGTTAAAATATTTTTCCCTAAACTTTCATGTGATTATAGACGTGAATGAAACGAAACAAAAACTAAATGAGTAAAAATGTACGACGTATGTATAAACAAACAGTGCTGTTGTTATAGTTACCAAAAACCTTATCAAAATAGCTATCAGAATTTTTCAAAAACCATCACAATTTCAAAATTAAATTCAACAATTAACATTCACCATACATAACAAAGGTGAATGGACAGAAACGAACATTAAATGAGTAAAAATATCAATCATACATTTAAAACGATCAGATTTTGTTTTAGGTCACAGGGTCTCGATTTCATTCAAAAACTAGTCTATCATAGTTTGAAACATGTTAGAAGACTTGTACATGTTGAATTAGCTAATTTGTTGAGCACCTTATCTCACAATTTGATTATAACGAATTTGTATTACTTACCTTTATTCATAGTGAAGTAGAGTGTAAGTTACTTACGGAATAATAGTGTTAGTCACTATCGAATGAACTTTGTATCTAACTTGCTGTTCAAATATGATAAAAATTTGAATTTGTTTAATTTTATATAAATATAAGTAAATACAAAGAGAAATGAATACAAAACTAGTTCAAATGACAACTAGCCATTTAAAATTTCAGCATATTATTTTGGGTCACAGAGTTTCAATTTCACTTTAAAACTATTTGATTATATTTTTGAACATCTTGAAAGATTTTTATAAGTTTAAAAAAACTATCTTTTTGAGTATCTTATCTATAATTAATATATAATGGAATTTATTATATTTACCTCATTCATAGTGAATAAGAGTATAATTTACTCATGGAACAATGTTGTTGATCGCTATCGGGTGATTTTTTTTTTATTTTATTGATCTTGAAAATTTAATGTTGTTTATCGATTGTACCTTAAATATAGTGAAAATTTTTCTACTTTTATTTTTATGTGGGTACGAGAGAATATAACGTGAAACAAATACAAAATTAGTTAAAATATCATCAAATCGTTTATAACGATAGCATGTCATTTCAGTTACGTGAAACAAACACAAAATTAATTAAAATGTTATCAAATCGTTTATAACGATAGCATGTCATTTAGGTTAGAAACTCTATAAAGTGAAATCAATACAAAATTTGTTAAAACGGCACTTAGTCGTTTAAAAAGACAACACGCTAAATTAGGTATGAAATGTGAGAATGAAAGTGGGAATTCATGTTATGGGGTTTTGGTAAATTTTGGTTTGAAATTGGAAATTTTAGACATTTCAAAAAAAGGGTATTTATGACTTTTAATATATGATAAAATAGACTAAGGGTCCGTTTGATTGTAAATGTGGAAAATAGATGGAAAGGAAATGAATTCCAGGGAATTGAATTGCCTAGAAATTGTTTTACTGGGAATTGTAATTAATTGTGTTTGATTTATATAATTTTCCACCTAGAAAATGTTGAAAGTTTGGTGTCCGTTTGGCTTAATTTTTCGTTAAAATTGTCCATTAAAATGATAATGTTTTCTACCATTGGGTCTAGCATTTGTTTCAATTGCCAAAAAAAAATTTAAAAATTTAAAGAAAAACATATCGAATATCATTCGTTTGGATTTGTTTTATATGGAAATTATCAATAAAAGTGATAATTTTTTTTACCATTGTGTCTAGAATATTTTTCAATTGCCCAAAAAAAATTAAAAAAAAGAAAGCTGGAAAACCGATTCCCACCAAAACCCAAAGAAAACCAATTCATGAATTTCATGGAAAAAGAGGCGCGTGGGGGGTTTGGGGGGAAAACATTTTCTAGGGAAAAATAGCCAATCAAACACTATATTTTTGGTAGAAATGGAAAATGTTTTCCATTTTCCATGGAAAATGACCCAATCAAACAAGTTCTAAAGGTTATTTTACCAAATATTATTGATCATAAGCTATTTTACCAAATATTATTGTTGACTAGGATTTTTAAGCAAATCCCCCTAGATTTTTACCAACGAAAATTCTGATGGTAAAAGTATAGTCATTACGTACCAACAAAAAAATTCGTTGATGAAAGTGTTACTTTTTACCAACGAATTTTAGTAGATAAAAATGTTATACTATCACCCATCCTCAAAATAGCAATGAAGTTGCTGTCAATAATTAGATGTTGGTAATTACTATTAACAACGAATATCGTGGCTTCAACTACGAAAA
>CAIGRP010071907.1:0-27735 GCA_903798385.1 Fraxinus cuspidata | reverse complement strand
TTCGATCATATTTTTGAACATCTTAAAAGATTTATATAAGTTAAACAAACTATTTTTTGAGTATCTTATTGAAATATAATGAAATTTAGGATATTTACATTCATTCATAGTGAAGAGTAGTATAATTTACTCATGGAACAATGTTGTTGATCACCGTCGAGTGATTTTTTTTATTGATCTTAGAAATTTAATATTGTTTATCGATTTTATCTAAATATAATGAAAATTTTTCTACTTTCATTTTTATGTGGGTACGAGAGAATATAAAGTGAAACAAATACAAAATTATTGTCATCATGTCATTTTTGGTCACAGTGTCTCAATTTCACTTTCAAATTATTTGATCATATTTTTGAACATCTTAAAAGACTTTTATAAGTTAAACAATCTATCTTTTTGAGTATCTTATTGAAATATAATGAAATTTAAAGATATTTACCCTCATTCATAAAAAAGAATAGTATAATTTACTCATGGAACAATGTTGTTGATCATTGTCGAGTGATTTTTTTTTTTTATTGATCTTGGAAATTTAATGTTGTTTATCGATTTTACTTTAAATATAGTCAAAAATTTTCTACTTTCATTTTTATGTGGGTATGAGAGAATATAAAGTGAAACAAATACAAAATTAGTTAAAACGTCATCAAATCGTTTATAACGATAGCATGTCATTTCGGTTATGAATTCTAAATTTCACTCCATATATAGTTAAAACATATGTCATTAATTTTCATGTGGATACGAGGGAACATAAAGTGAAATGAACACAAAATTTGTTAAAACAACACTTAGTCGTTTAGAAAGACAGCATGTCATTTTGTCGTTGATTTTAAATTGGGCATGAAANAATTTGTTAAAACAACACTTAGTCGTTTAGAAAGACAGCATGTCATTTTGTCGTTGATTTTAAATTGGGCATGAAAAGTGAGAATGAAAGTGGGAATTCATGTTATGGGATTTTAATAAATTTTGATTTGAAATTGGACATTTTAGACATTTCAAATGAAGGATATTTCTGACTTTTAATACATGATAAAATAGACCAAATGTTACTTCACTAAATATTATTGACTATAGGCTATTTTATCAAAAATTTTTAAAACAAATTCCCCAATCCAAAAGCGATTTTTCTGATGGTCAACTTTTAAAAACTCAATTTTTTTTAAAATTTTTTTAAAGGGAAAAGGAAAGTTAAACATATTACAAGATTTATCAATTTTTTTTATTTTTTTTATATTTTGTACAATTCGAACAAAGACAGAAGCTTATAATTTCTCTGACAAACGTAATGTAACACTATAGTTTACATTTTAAAGTCGACAATAAATATTTTTTTTGACAAGTTAAAAAAAAAAATTTTTTTAGATTTTTTTGCAATGTATATTTCACAAATAAATACTACCAGA
Source organism: Fraxinus cuspidata (assembly GCA_903798385.1). NCBI lineage: Eukaryota > Viridiplantae > Streptophyta > Magnoliopsida > Lamiales > Oleaceae > Fraxinus > Fraxinus cuspidata. The sequence continues at coordinate 26,326 of CAIGRP010071907.1, read as the reverse complement.
AATTTCCTCCCAAGATTAAAAACTCAATTAAAAAGACTAACAATTAAAGTTAAATAAGGCCCCTTTTTCTTCTCAAAAGGGATGTACATTTCTTGTTAACCCACCACCACTAACATTAGTAAAAAACCCCATCAACTCCGGCCGGTACGGCAAATATGATCGCCGCCGGTCCACCTCTTTAGCTTTACTTTTCAAATACAACTCATGAGCTGATAACGACGTCATTTTATTCTTTTGAATCTTCTTCACTTTCACCGTTGATTCTTTCTTCTCACCACCACCACCCTTCTCCTCCTTCCTCACGCTCCCCGCCACTATAGTCGACGGTGTCGCTGCCGTGGACGGTGGCGTATTGCTGTTGTTCAAGAAAACAAATGCATCTCTTCCTTCACTATTACACCTCCCCATCAAATCCTTAAACCTCCAAATCTTGGAAAACCCAGTTGAGTTACTCTTCTTGCAAACCCCCGACGATGCCTCCACCGCTTTTCTTGCACAGTACGGTCCCGAGATGTCATCATTTTCCAACGAGGAAGACATCACGTTACTATCGTCATCCTTTGTTTCTACAAAAACCTTCTTCACTGGTGGCATCACCGGCAAGTTTTCATGGGAAAGCAACAAATCCCTGTTGAATAATGGGAAAACCGGCTTGATTTGGCCGTTAACAAATGCATCTTCTGCTGTTACTGACGATGTATTTGCTCCACACACAAAAGTAAACTCCTCCTCATTCTCTTCTTCTTCTGCAACATCATCATCATCTCGTGAATCTCCGGGGAGTTTCAGCTTAGTAGAAAACATTTCGGTCATATTTCCGGCAGCTTCTGAATAATAATCTTGACGTGGGAATTCCTTTTCTTCAAGACTTGTCAGCATATCTAAAATTCTTGACCTAAATTTATTTAAAATAAATCGGTTATTGGGCGTGATGGAGTTGCGAAGTTCACGTTATGGGCACTGCGTGAAAAAGAGGAGAAAATGGGATGGAATTGAATGAAAGGGTGAACTGAATGAGGTATATTATATATGTGAAGGTTGGTCGAGAGTGGGAAGTTAGTGGATTGGTCTATTACTTTAACGTTGTTGAACTTTGAATAGACATTATTTTAATACGAAATGAATTTGTCAACATTTGCACTAATTAATTCACAATTATCTTTTTAATATTTGAGGGTGGTTTGAGCCCCCCTTTTTTTGTACAATTTATTTTTCCAAAATTCATTTTCAACCACACATTCTTTAAAAAAAATAATATTACACTTGAAAAAAAATCTTAATTTTTAACAACACATTCTCCAAAAATACTATTCAAAAGTACATTTTTTCTCTTAAAATGAGGTTCAAACAAGAACTTGGTAAAATAAACTGGCTCATTTGGAACTGACAATGTAACACCGCTTACTCCGGCTCTGCTAGTGAAATGTTCTTGGAGTAATGCTATGTAACATCACGTACATTTAACAAAATTTATGTGACAACACAATTATAGTAACTACTAACTAATATATCATTTGATGTTCCTTTTTCGATTGCTTTCTAGTTTAAATGAATAACGACAGTCACCTTCCAATTCTATTTTCGATCCTGATAAGTAGTTAAGTCATCTTAATTCAACAATGAAAACTCTTGCATTAAGAGATGCCTCGTTCCATTTGAGGATAATACGAGTGACGTAGAGTAGAAAATACTAAGTGAGATTAAAAAATAAAATTCATTAATAGTAATTTATGTCCATATTGTCGAATTCATAATTTGTTAAAACAAAATAGGAGTCCAACAAGTGTAATTCATTGTTAAATTTATCAAAATATTGAATATTATTACATTCTTAGCAAATCAAAAGAAAGCATTTGTTTTGGTTTACCGTTCTCTTCTCTCTTCTATATCAAGTTCGTATCATTTTTATTTTATGCATATATGTCTCAATCATTTATATCGTAACGTTCTTGATTAAAATATAATACACGTAGTTTTCACAAAATTAATAGATAGATTTGGACCAAGAATTGTCTAACGTGTGCAGTTCAATTGTTTGGGAAGGAAGACAACGAGAAAGCGCGTTAACGTTGCTGCCATGCGTTGCGTGCCTGAGAGGGAAAACAAGAAGTTTTGACATTTTCAATTATATAGTTTAATTGAATACAACTGTAATAACAAATATATATGTACAAGGAATTAAGGATATGTAACACTCCCTCCCAATAAAATTAACTTTTTCAGATATAATTACAAGATTTAATAAGATATTAGAGGTCAAACAACGTAAACGAGCAAACTCGGATCCTAAATTGATGTTCTTAAATTAGTTACCACTTTAATTTGCATGTTAATAATAAATTACCATAATGTCTAAATAAAAAAACAATAATAAGAATTTATGTAACTCATCCATAATATATTGAGGGTAATTATATTACCACTACAATTTTTTTTTTATTACACCATCACACAACAATTAAAACATATTTTCAATAAATACAGCACAATAAATTTGCAAGTATAGTTATAATTCAATAAAAATTAATAGGGCAATAAATGCACCAGGATAAAGAATTGATTTGTATTTACAAAAAGAAAAAAATCTTTATTTTTATTGCTTGTTCTATTTTCAGTAAATATATATTGTCTAAACATTTAAGACTATTTGCTTCTTACGATGGATTGTGATTTGAGTTTCTCTTCCCAATTTAAACATATTTACTTCAACCAGAGTTATTATCTATTATAGATGAATTTATTTCTATTCATATATCTATAAATTTTAATGGGTGTTTAAATTCATGTATTAACAATTAGTTCTTATGTACCAAATGTAGTATAAAAAGTTAGTCATTTGTAGTATTTCATCATAAAAAATATATATATATATGAATCATAAAAGTTGAGTTTTGAGATTACAATTTTCTTCTCTTAAATTTCTATCCTAAATTTTATCTTATTTAGTTCGTTTAATTCATCAAATCCTCTCAATAAATTGATATCAAATATTACTTTTACAACACTTAAAAAGTATTTCAAAATAACGTACAATGTACATTGAATTCTGACTAATCTTAAAAAATTCACCTTATAATATTGAAGTCTAAGAAGGTCAATATTTTAATCCTTTGTAATAAATCTTATAACATTGAAGTCTAGGAATCAATATTTTTTATCGAACTTTGTTGGTGTACAGGGAAATTTTGCCGACTCCTTACAAAAGGTACTTGTCATTTTTACATTGATTGTTGGCAAACGTACAAGAGGAATAACTCTTTTTTATTTTATTAAATTTATCAATACGCAGGAAAGTTGTAGCCTATCGAGATTTTTCAGAAGGTGATGGATACAACCTTTTTGGCGAGTTATTTGTATTATTCATCTGAGATAGAAGTGACTACAGAATCAATCTCAAATCAATAAATAAAAAGTAATGCTACTCAAAATTATAGGTTTGACGGCACCAGTTTAAATATCAATTACATAACACTAAGGGTGTGTTTGAGCCACATTGTTTTGGAAGAATATATTTTAGAATATTAGATTGATGGAGAATGTATGGTTGAAAAACAAGAAAAATTATTGATGTGACGTAAAATATTATTTTATTGAAAATTGTGTGGTTAAAAATGAGTAGAAGAATTAAAATGAAAATTTTAATGTGGATCAAACCGGAGCTAAATGATGAATTTATTAAATGGAATGTCACACAATTTATTTAGTTGAATCACGTGACCACCTAAACGGGAGCTCTAACCACAATTATGATAAATAACATTATTCATAAATAAAAGACACCTTGCATGTAAGCAACAATTTATGATGGTTTGGTTTTGACTTTTGGTATTTTTTTTTTTTCTATTTCAAAGATTTTAAACATCATAATACCAAATTTTGGACATACATCACATTTTAATCAACTTTGAGGTAACACATAAGAATGTATAACTAAACTACAAAGCACTCCACCATCCATTTATCTTGTTGGAAATTATATGCTCGTAAACTCCAGCTCCATTGGAGAAAATAGATATTACATAGAGACCGATAAAAGCGATTACTTGATCAAAATAGTTATCGACTCATTCCTAAATATATAAGATGGATTATAAATATCACGACATACGTAAGTTTCTTATAATTATAACTTCTTATGTCTTGTCGATTAGTTGTTGCTCTCTTAGAAATGGTTGAAATGGCATAACCCATGCAACGTGAGAGCGCATGACGATAACCATACATGTGACATGTGCATATTCACCACTCAAACACGAGGCGCACACTATCTCATTAATCAAATTCTTGTTGTTCCTGGATCGGACCATCGATTGGAAAGCCGACGAGCCGACAATACAATTGACCGGATTACAATTGAAGGTTAATTTAATTACATTGTCTTTTTCCATTTCGTCTCTTAGATTTAAAGAGCTGTCTTAAAGAGCTGTCTTACCCTCTTAATTAAACTAACGGTCTTGTTTACGAAGTAGACTAATCTTGAACTGTACAAATTTCTAGTCAAGATTCTATATTCATTGTTAAAAGATACAAAATTGCATATTTAAATTATCAATTTCCAGAAAACATAATAAAACAAAAACAAAACTATCATCCCAACTACTAAAGACCATACATTAAGGCTGAAATCCCTCGCACTAATTTTGGATCTCATCACTAAGGTCTCTATTATGATTGGACCCCGAAAATAACGGGGACAAACCTAAAACTGAAGATGGTTTCTAAACTGAAGATGGTTTCTAAGGGCTTCCTTATCACTGTTTATATGATTTGTTAAAGTTATATTTAAGAAATTTGATTGCTATTTAAGTTCCGTTGATATTTTGCCCCCATTATTCCACATTATAATAAGAGGAATTGTAATTTTTGGAGAATGTGTAGTTAATTTTTTTTTTTTGATTTACGAATAATATTATTTTATTGGAGAATATGTGATTGATAAAAAAAGAGAGAAAAATAAATTATAATTTAGTAGAGAATAATGGGATCAAATGAGAGCTTTATGTACTGTTGTGTCATGTCTTTCTCATTATTTTAATATTGTATAATGACAGCTGATGAAAAATATTTATTTTGGAATGCAAAAAATCGTTGATAAAACTAAGGCATGTTTGGTTATGCTAAAAATTAGATTTTAGCATATGTGGTTGAAAAATTTATAGTTGTATGTTCCTTAAAATATGTGGTTAAAAAAATTTGAGGAAAAATTAATTTTTTAAGATGAGGGTCAAACATCGACTAAATCTTGATTATTATTTTTTCAAACAAAAATTTGTTACGAGGTATATTTGTTAATATTTTTATAGAAAAGTAAAAATATAAATATAGAAAGGAAGATATGTTACACCTATAAATTACGTGAGATGCTCAGACGGATGGGGTCCCATATATATGTCGACGTGACATCGATTATTTAAGTGATTGGACATGTTTAATTAAACAATTGCAAATTGGGCCTGAATTTTGGCTCATTTCACTAAGAGCCCGTTTGAAAACTATTATTGTAGAAAAAATAGTTTTAAATAGTGATTTTTAAGAGAATGTCTGATTAAAAAAAGAGAAATTTTTTTTTTGTATTTGTTTAGAATATTGTATTGTGTGATTGTGTGGCTAAAAATTATCTGTAGCAAACAATAAAATAATGGGAACACTGCATAATTACTAAATTATAAAAACACATTTCAAAATTGACAAACTCCCTAAAAATTTTCATAAATCAAGTGCTAAATCATAATATTAAATATATAGTTATAATATAATATACACTAAGTTTTGATTAAATATACTATACCAAATTAACTCCTACAAATCTTACTATACTATATTTAGAAAAAATTTCTGACATTCCTCTCGCAACCAAACGACAATTTCTCTCTCTACAAATCCATCTCCCCGAACATCTCCAAAATCACACAAATTCAACGTTTATCCTCGATTTCGAGCCACAATCAATGATTAAGGTCACAATTTCATCAAAATACTTCTGATTTTTACTGCTTTGGAGAAGTTGAAGTTGGCTGTGGCGGAATCGGATTTTCCCAAAGCAAAAACTGAACTCCGGTGGTCTGATTTCGAAGGTAAATGTATAATCATCATTAATCCTCGATTCTAAGCCACGATCAATGAATGATGTCACAATTCTATAGACATACTTCTGATTTTCATTTTTCGAGAGAAATTGCAGTTCGGCTGTAGAGTTTGGCTCCTATGTATGATTAAGAATGTCTGTTTTGCACGTTTGCCTATTGTACAAAGGTCACAATTCTAGTGAATGATACATGCAAGTATGATGAATTGGTCGAGCTTGTTCTTTCAGAATTGGGGCTTAATGGTGCAAACTTAGCTTTGACAATGATATATTCTTTGGATTCTAGTTTACCTCCAGTCTGGATTCTGAGCAATAATAATATCCTAACGTATTTGAGATTAAAATCTTTGGATGGCGTTGTATCGAGTTATCCTAGTATGGTTTTTGTTATCACTACAGTTTCATGGCAGTCAAGATATACATTTCCATGCCCAGAGTTGTCAACTACTTCTGTCGAGTCATCAGCTAGTGTGTTTTCTTTAGAACAAATAGCTCAAGAAATTTGTGACTCAATGATGGCCGTAGACAAAGAAAACATTGAAAAAGATGTGACATTGTTATCCGAAGCAAATGATAGAGCAATATTGGAGAGAAATGTTTTTCGCAACAACGACATACTAAAAATGAATTTGGCCTTCTATGTTATACAAAACAAGTTTGAATATAATGTGTTGAGATCGGACGAGAAGGAGTATGTGGTAAAGTGTTTGCATAATCATTGCTAATAGATATTTAGATCTTCACGCTTGGGAGAAAAGAAAATGTTTAAGATCAGGAAAATGTATAATGGTCACACATGCTCGATAAACATTGTTTTAGAATCTCATCGACAAGCATCTAGCTCAATTGCGTCAAACTGCATCAGGTTCGAATGACATGTTACATGAATATGAAGTATCAGTGAATTATATGAAAGTGTGGAGGTCACATGAACAAACATTAAAATTAATTAGAGGTGATCCAACGATGTCGTTTCAGTTGTTGTCGTCTTATTTATTTATGCTAGAATGGATAAACATTGGGACGGTCACAAAAATATAAACAGATCATTTAAATAGATTTAAATATTATTTTATGGCTTTGGATGCATCGATTGCTGGTTGGAAATATTGTAGGTCAGTCATTGTAGTTGATGGCATATATTTAAATGGCCATTATGGGGGTACACTCTTCACGGCTTGTACATAAGATGCAAACAATAACATCTTCATACTAGCTTTTAAAATTGGGGATAATGAAAATGATAAGTCATATAGGTGGTTTCTTGAGATATTGAAGAGGGCATATTGATCGAGAGACGGATTATGTATAGTATCAGATAGATACAATAACATAAGAAATGCCATTGAATTCATATATCCAGAGGCAATGCATGGGATCTGTTCATATCATTTGCTTAAATATTTGAAGACCCATTATGCAAAATCACGTCACAGTGTTACACATGCATTTAATTCTGCTGTCAAAGCGTATACAATGGTTGAATTTGAATACCAAATGCAAAAATTAGACTCAATGAATGAAGAGATCATGAGATATTTGGTATGTGACTGTCTGTAACATATATTATGACTTTATGTGACTTGTTTTGTGATATTATGAAATGTCTGTGAATATCTATGATCATGCATGTTTAATGTACGAATTGTATTTCATTTATTGTTACATGAAATTGAAACATGATTATGAATAAAAAATATCGGTGGATATTTAGTATATGGCCTCATTTATAATTGAAACGTGATATATTTTATGGATGTGGCCATCTGTCACCTGTTTTGTAATAATATTGACTATCTGTAAATCTTTTAGAGTTAACTGTAACCGTATGTGACATGTTGTTACTTACACTTGAATATATAACTAAAATTATTTTTCAGATGGATGTTGCATATGAAAAATGTTCAAGATTGCACATGCCAAACAATAGATAATCTATTATGATATCAAACATAGTAGAATCCGTAAATGCAGTCACGAAGGCGATAAAGAATTACCCAGTTCAAGCACTTCTAGAAGAGAAGCTGTTGAGGGAAAAGAGCAATGATGTGAGAAATCTAAAGATAAAAACAGCAAAATATGTATATTATGTTGATCATAGGTATAACTTTAAATATTTTTTATTTTCAAGTTTCACCTGCAAGTCACACTTTGTTTGAAGTGAGGGACAATTTTTCATCGTACATGATTGATATAACTCAACATACATGTAGTTGTAGAATGTTTCAAGTGGATCAACTTCCTTGTCCACATGTACTGGCAGTGATAGCAACATTGAAGCTAGATGTGTACGACTTTTGCTCAATATATTACACAAGAGATGCATATCTGAATACCTACAAAGAAAAAGTCTTTCCTGTAGGTAATAAATCAGAATGGAGTTTGTCGGAAGATGTGATTAGTAGAGTTGTACTTGCTCATATCCAAAAGAGAAGTTTTGGTCGGCCTACTGAGAGGAGAAAGAAGCCAGCTTGTGAGAGATCACAAGGTGTGAAATGTGGAAGATGCGGTGAATCCGGTCACAATCGTCGAACATGCAGGAACATGGTGCCACTTAACCAGAACAACGGAAAATTAAAAGCAAAGAAAGATCCAAAGAAATTCAAATAGCTTAGCTTAGCATAATAATTTTTATTTTTTACACGAGGATATTCTTTGTAATTATAATGGTTTCATTTTATTGCAAAACTATGTATTGTTTGGATTATATGAGTTGACAGATATATCCATAGAGGTTAGATTACATTTCATGATGTCAAACATATTTCTGGGAAGGGCAGTGTAAACAGACAATGATTGTGACTCTGTTTATGATGATTGTGACCATTTCTAGCACAAAAGGCAGTAAGTAACAAGCTATAGGTTTTTTGTTTGTCTGTGATCGTCTTTGACTGACTATGAATAAAATTCAAAGTTAATTGACTTGAGTATTTTAACTGAGTCTGAATGTCATCTTCGACTAGATGTTACCAATTTCGTGTATACCATTCATGACAGATGTATAAATTATACATATTAAGTATATGTGACCATTTATGACCATTTGTAACCAACTGTTTCTATTTGTGACCATTTGTGACTTGCAATGATGTAAGACATTAACCATGTGTGACCAATTATGACCATTTGTGATCAGTTGTAACCTGTTCAGACCGTGCAAATCTAAACTTTTACCTCCCTAAAATACTTAAATGATATAAACAAAACCATAAACATAAAGACCAATACTATCACCTCCTTTGTACCAACTACTTGACAAAAACAAATTCACATTCAACAGTAGTTCAATCATCTATTGACTACATCATAAAACACCTGTTTTGTCTAACTTTGAACAACTATCAACCTAATCTATCATGAAAACAATTCCACCAACAGTAGTTCAGTCATGTGACTTTGATTTTCCCCTTACAACCTGCCTTAGTTGTCTATTTTTGAACAGCAATGCTGCAATTTCAAGTCTGGCATTCGTAGCATCAAATGACATTGGTATTTTGGCAAGATAATTGTGCAACAAATACTGTACATACTTGATGACAAAAACACCACATTCGTGCCTGTAATATATAACGTAGACGAACCATAAGTAACTACAAAATATTGATGAAAAATGACTTGTAATTCACATTATGAAACTTACGCATTTTGTTGTTGAGGTAAACCACTGAAAATGTTAATATGCAGGTCCCTAGATGTGTCACCCACATCATCATTAGTTTCCATCCACAATCCGACCACTTTTAACAGATGTGTAAGAGTCTTCACAAGCGGTAAGACCCCATCACGAACCCTATGATCCTTATATGATTTGTTGCTTGAATTGAGTATGTACATGATGTGGTTATTAATGTCAAACTGTCTCAACATCCAATGAGCATGATTTGGCATAATGGGCATCTACACCGATTCAACTTCTCTCCAAGTAGTATTAAATGATAATAGTTCACCATTGAAGGTTTTGATTAGGTCGTCTTTCTCATTCATAATGCTTGGATCTTGAACAAATTTGGAGTATAAAGTCCGAATTGTCAAATCAATTATACAGTCTGTAGTTGTTACCTTCATCTTGACACCTTCACGAAACTTAGCAAGTTGCCTTATGTAATGAAAGCATGTATCCATATGCTGTAATAACAAAGAGCATACATAAGTAATGTGAACTACTATGCATATGTGAAAAATGGTGGCAATATTGTACCGTGCTGCTTAATGGTGAATTAGAATCGATCAACGTATGCGACTAAGTTTTATGGTGAACAGGAGCGTTGCCACACACAAATTGAGGACTTATCACATTATCTGCATCACCGAACTTTACCTTGTACACACATGCGTGCACTCATCAAATAAATAATGGCAAGTCACGCTTGACACAAAAACATTTATAATCTACATTTTATGTACCTGTTCTTGGGCTTGTATCATTTGTCAAACCAATTCTGGAATGAACTCTGGTCTGCACTATTAACTCCCTTCAAATAAATTTGGAACACAACATATCTAGATGTGGATTTTGATCTAGTAACGGCATGACGTGGATCAACCTTAACAAAAGGTGACTGCAGAGTTTTTGATAGCTTTTGTGCTCTCTTCACAGGTAGTCCAGATGATGGAGGTGCAGGAGTATCATCCCGATTCAAAAATATAAAAGAAAGGTTCTTAAATTAGTGTATGACAATCAGTCTGAATTTATAATATGAAATATCAAATGTTTCGTTAAACTGACATCTTCGGTAAGACATTGAGTAGAGTCCAACAAGCGTGTAATAGCCTCATCAACATCCTCCTGCACTTCTTTACTAGCAAAGAATGCATCATCAGAGGTTTTAGGACTCTGTGAGTAGACGTGTTCCTAGATCAAATGAAGGAGAATGGAGAACGTAGTTATCGTGGAAGCAATGTAAAGATTCATGTGCCATGTGACCTTTGTCCCCTTTTTTCAACCACATTATCACCTTTTGGCTTGGGTTCCATGTGACAATTGCCCTTTCTTTCAACCACATCATCAACTTCTGGCTCTTGTTCTGTCAAACCATCTTTACCACTCAATTTTGCCTGAGCTTCATCTATTACTGAAGATTGTCAAACACAGATTCAACAAAAGATTTAAGAGACGGCCTGATACCGTTCAAGCCAAATTTCAATACATTCTGACTCCGAATGACCTCATTGAGATTCAAAAAATTGTTTGAATGACGTATTTTATCATTCATGTTAGACAGTTCTGACTTCATCGACAAAAGCCCCTCTTTCAGCCCTTTGTTATCTTCCATCAACTTCTTCAATCAACCACATTCTTGAAAAATTTTGTAGTTAATAGAATTGTATATAAAATGGCTTCTTAAATCTGTAAAAAAAAATGAAATTACTTACTTTGACACATGAACAATCAGGATATAGACATGATGAGGTTGAACAGGAAAGCTAGAGCTAGCAACCCTGGTCTATTTTTGCGGCGGTGGATCGACAAAAACATTGTATGAATCTTCAACATGTACCTTTGACAGCGGGGGAGTAGACTCACTTTTGCCTACTGCAGTTTTAGAGATGCTAATGTTCTAATTTGGTTGTCTAGACTTCGAGTATTGCACATCTGTCAATTGTACCTAACATACAAAACAACAAAATCAGTTACAACAATGATACAAATCAGGGCACGATATATATGAAGAAAAGTCACAAGTAACATATTTCAGGTCACATGTCATAATAAATCTAAAATTCATATATAGAACCTGTCATATATGGCATTGTGAACTTTACTTCAGATGGATCGATGTCATTTATCACAACCTATTTGACATAAGATGGAAAAAAGTTGAGTATATGTCATTTTAATTATGTATAACTAATCAAATGATTACATAACAATTCAAACATATTTACGAACTTACATTCTCACTTCCAAACACTCTATCCACCAACATTGCCACGGAATGATGTTTGTGCGCAGTCCAATTTTTAATTCATGGATGTTTCTTACAAATTCTTGTGGCCACGTTTTCCTCAAGTGCAAGTATGCACTCATACAGCCACACCTGGAAAGCCACTAAAAACCCATCAATCTTTAGTGACTTGTTTGTTTTGATAATCCCTTGCTTAATGACGATAATGTGGTCTCAAACAAATATCTGCCCCAATGGAATATTTCAAGAGTGGCAAAATCATCTGCAGTACAAAAATGTATTGATCCACGACCTTCAGGTAGGGTGTAGCAAATAGATATGAAGTGATAAGATAAATAATCCCAATCTTAACCACGGCAAGGTCTGATGCATCATCCGGTGAAAGAAAGACTCTTTTGACATCTTCACTTGTGACAACTTTTAAGTCCTTGAAATATGTATTTTTCACTGTAGACAATTTTTCATCCAACATCGGTCGACCATCGACCCCATCATACCGCAATCCAGTGACCAAACAGAATTTAGCAATGGAAAACCGAATATATCTATCATTTATGTTGAACCACATCCCCGCTTGTTGGGTTGCTTGACCACCTGCAGTAAAATATAGTGAATCAACTGTAGCTACACTACTATCTGCCTACAATGCATGTAGTAAGAAACACATGCGTTTTCCAGAATGTCCCTCGAGCAGCAGTGAATTTCATCACAAAGTGTGTGATGATACTCTGTATGGGTGTTATAGTGATCTTCCCAGGGAACCAATTCCTTGGTTTTATTAAATAGCTCCAGTCATGCACAATCATAATGTCAGACATGTTATTGTGACCTTCGACAAATAAACATTTGGTCACAAATTTTCCAAAAAATAACAAATAACAGTAGATAGTCACAAACACATATTAATGCATATATCAGTTCCATCTTTGTGTCATGTGCCTTAATATTTTTATCCACTCTTAGCATATTAACATGTCACAAGACAGAATCAACTGCCATTTACATTCCAGAAAAATTAGCAGCACAATAATATTTTAAAACATGATGGAGCATATATTCTAATTCAATTCAACACACTTTAAAAAACATGTTCAGATCACGTAAATAGTAATCGATCAAACAGTACACCAAATGAGTCACAAACCCTTCAAATTACAAAATATCAAAAATAGGTCTCAAAATCATATTTTGGTCACAAAATACCCAAATAAGGTCACAAATTAGTAAAAAATATATATTACAAAACTCACAAATCAGGTCACAAAATCAGATTTCACATTCTTCATGGATTTCCCGCCGAGGCTGACAGTTTGACCCTCTTTGCTGAAGAAAAACCTCCGACATATTTTTTCCTCTTTCTTTTATCCTTCTCCTTTATATTCACATCAACGCAATGAGTTCTTAAATACTATAGTGGTTGAAACTAAAATGTAGTATGTCTATTTCACATGAATCTCCAATGATGATACCAGCAATTTGGAGTTGTGTGGTTGAAAATGGTAGAAAAAGATAGAGACATGAATGCTGTTGTAGAGAGAGATACGTGGTTTTGTGTTGTAGGGAGAGATCGTGAGGGAGATGCGATTTTCATAGAAAGAGGGGGACGTAGGTTGAATGACAGGGATAAGTACATGGAGTGGGATACGTGGACAGTCAAGATTAAATCCGATGAATATTTAGTTAATATAATAAATTTATTTTTATAAACTTAAAAATAGATAATTACCACCCAATTTTTGAATTTTAAACTTTATCCCCTTATTTTTGAATTGTAAACTTGAAAACTAGGGTTTTGGGTAATTTTCTCTAAAATAAATTAATAGATAAGGCACTAAGCCCACTTGGCCTCTATCAATTTTTCTATATATGATTTCATTTCACATGAGGTATGTAATATAATCTCTCTCTCTCTCTCTCTCTCTCTCTCTCTCTCGTACTTGAAGCATCTTTCGTCCAGTAGTTGACTTCATAGTTGGAGTGTAAATGGTCATCAAACTTTTTTCTCTACTGACGACGTTTGCACTCTAACGAGATGTTCCAGTATGCGAGTGATATCTATGTGGAAGGTGGCAACGATTCTATTGGTACATATTTTGAGGTGAACAAATTGACGTTATTTTGTGAAAAAAGGGGTATATTAACCATGTTATCACCACATCTAAAAAGTCACATGAAAATATGGCTTCACGAACAGTTTTCTACCGACAGGGAGCAAAGACAACATCGGAAAAGATGGGATTTTCCTGGAAATTCCCTCTGTCAAAACGATAGAGTCGACCATCGAAAAAGAAGAATGGGAAAGCCGCGGGATAAAAGGGTTGAGAAAATGAATTTTTCGATCGTGAGTTTTTCAGCGAAAAATCAAACCAAACAATTACCATAATCAATTATTGATGACGCCAATGGAAGAGAAGCAAAAAGTCAGCCGTACATAATTCCTCTTATTGGATTTGAAAAATGAAAACAAATTCTTTCATTTAATTGCAGACAAGAAGAAGGAAACCAAAAAGTAAGAAACTTGATATTAATTCAACAAAAATCCATGCAACCTCTGTCGGCAAATTCGAAGGGAATATGAACCCATTATTATTCTTTTCATCAAAAGTGAAGCATTTGACAACAATTAAGCCCATGGTTGGCATCCATTCTCATTATTTATTTATTTTTCTTTTTTCATTTCAACCACACATTTTCCAAATAAAATAATATTATACACAAATTTAAAACTTTTCATTACTTTTCTACTACACATTCTCCTATCAATTACTATTCCAAAATTTACAATCCAATTAATATAGGTGCCAAACAAGGGCTAAATCAGTGACGTGCGCAAGAATGGAGCAAGAAGCAACTAGAGATGGGGATAGATTGTCATTTTAGCCTTTTGCAAAATGATCAAAATTTAAAATTTGAATCCTCAACAATTGTTTATTTTTACAATGACCTTTTAAATGGTAAAAGACAAAAATATCCTTAAATAAATAATACAATTATACAAATATTGTTTTATTTAAAACATAATACATGCCTTTTAGTTAACAAGTAAAAATCAAATACTTTCCACCTAAAATTTCAAAATCAACTAACTTTTCTGATCTGTTTTTTCCAACACATATAAAAATTTCATTTTTCATCTACTTTAACATCAAAATCTCAGAAATTGATCAAATGTTGAATAAGAATTTTTTTTTTATATCTACCATTTCGAATTGGTAAGTATAGTTATGTATGTTTAATTTCGTTTTCGTTAAATTATTATACATTTTTAATCAATAAATCTTATTTCGATATAAATTAATTTGTAACTAATTTTTTTTTTTTTACAGATCTATAATTTTTTAAGCATAAACAAGAAAAAAATGCATCTTCATGCATATCATGGTCGTTAACGGTCGTCCGTTAAGCTTTTTTTTAATCCTGTTGTCTAGTGGTTTGGCCGATTGTTCGACTATTTTTTATAATTAAAAATTATTTCGTTATGTAGATATGGTTGTAATCCCAATTTGTTATTTTGGTGATTTCGAATTGGATGAAAAAGATCAATATGTATTAAAATGGACGAGTGATATATGTGGTAGTATTCTAATTTTCATTACATCGAGTACGTCATATGCGGAAAGTACCATCATTTACAAAATAAACTGAAGGTCGATAAATTGATATTTCAATTCAACGAGCATTTATCCATTCTGATTCCACATATGAATTTTTCTTCTGATGCCAAAGTGAATTATCTATTTGAATTGAACAAAATCCATATACTCCTCTTTGCGTGACTTTAATGAGGAAGAATGCCATAGAAGGTGAACACGAAGATTCAGATGAAGGGAATCACAATGCCAATGATTTTTGGAACACATAAGAGATAGCTCGATAGGATGATATGATAATTTTTTATACATTTGTTCCTCATCGTGATCTCGCTATTGTAAATAGAATTCTGTCGGTAGTTCACGACAATAAGAATGATTTACTTAAATGTTTACTACTAAACTTTACTTTATCCCGTTAGAGACATTAGTGGGGCGGGAGCGCAAGGGTTGGATCAACCGTATGATTCCTGATTATGAGGATTTGTATGTTGAGCAACTATTTGAAACAAAGAAAGATTTGCAGGAAGTTGCGCACCGAATTGCATTGAAATATAACTTTGAGTTCAAAGTGAAGAAATTAAACAATTATAACAGTCGGCCCAAAGACCGACCATTTCTTGTTGGAAATGGCAAGAAATCGCCATTTCCGACGAGAATAAGCTCTAAAACTTCAATTTACAAATCTAAATCACTACTACACCAAATAATCTACTTAAATAACGAAGAATAAATAATGAATTTACAAATGATGATTTGATTACTTTATCCCGTTAGAGACATTAGTGGGGCGGGAGCGCAAGGGTTGGATCAACCGTATGATTCCTGATTATGAGGATTTCTATGTTGAGCAACTATTTGAAACAAAGAAAGATTTGCAGGAAGTTGCGCACCGAATTGCATTGAAATATAACTTTGAGTTCAAAGTGAAGAAATCAAACAATTATAACAGTCGGCCCAAAGACCGACCATTTCTTGTTGGAAATGGCAAGAAATCGCCATTTCCGACGAGAATAAGCTCTAAAACTTCAATTTACAAATCTAAATCACTACTACACCAAATATCTACTTAAATAACGAAGAATAAACGTTATATATAACAATTTAATTCATAAATTTTTGAAACATAATAAATGAAAAATCAATCTCATAATCCCAAAAAAACTAACATTGTTGAAGATAATGGCTAGGTTATGTGGTGTTCGGAGTTGAGTTGACTGTGAGGATGCTTCTTCGACTGGATCCCAACTAGAGATTGTGTAAGTAATTTGAAATTTTTTTTTCACTCTCCACTCAACAGTTAGTTGGAGATGTGGGTATTTTGGGGTTTTGGTATTTAACTTAACCATTTGTACTTTTAATTGTTTTTTTTAATGGTCAAAAGTCATTATGAAAATATGGTTGGGTCAACCGACCATTTCCTTGTATTTCCTCGCGTAGGTAAAATGTATCTTTGCCTCTTTTCTACAATTCAAATATATCAAAACATTGGGCGGGTAAACCCATTTATTATAATAGACCTATTTATAGATTGGCCCATTGAATTAACAATTTCAAGAGACTTTTTGGGATTTAATTTCAGGATATGCAGTATTGGGCCAGCAACTTTATTTTCTCTAGGCCCATGGATTTCTTTTGTTACCTAAAATGCTTGGGCCTTCTGGGTATTGGAATGAGCTAATGAGGTCCTATTTGAACTATCGTGATTTGTTCTCGCATGGTTCTTCGTTCAGCCCTTGCACATTATGCCATCAAAGTCGGTTAATACACGACAGTTTAGTTGATCGCCACCAATTTCGTTTCAGCCAATTTTGCTGTAAAAACTGGCAGTAAAAGGGTCCTTGGTTCAGCGGCTCAACTCGAACAGGCATATATCTCTGATTATGAAAACTGAACTGTATGGTTATGGGAAATCGAAGATCTAGTTATTAAGCAATTGAACTATGATGCTGATTGGATTGCGCACTTCAAACTTTTCATGACTGCCACCAAAATATTATGATTCATTAGCAATTATCTTCGGTTCACAATTAAAATCTTGAATCAAATATATTACAAAGTGCATCTGGCCTTGTTATTATTCTCCAACCTCACATTATCCGAGCTTCCAGCAACAACTTTATTTATAACAATAATCATCAGATTTGTTAACTTCAATATGCTAAGATATTCCTTACGGCCAGCTTGGGAATATATTGGGTTGAATAATGTGGTATATTTGGAGATTGGTTGGTGTGAATGCTGAAGCCTACTATTTTTTGGGACCCTCTTGTAGCCTCGGAGTATTATCAAAATGTTGGTGTTTGTGCTCTAACTTTCGCATGTATTCAAGGGAAGATCTAAGACTTCGCATGTCCGGGGCTAACTCTAAGGCCTCGCATCTTTGAAGGCGAGTCCTACCTCGTGGATTTCATATTATCAGAGGCAGCATTCTATGCGTCCTTGTTCTTTGAATAAAGGAAGGGGCGACATATTTGGGAATCATCGTTCCTTGAATAAAGGAAGATGTGGCATTTTAAAGTCCTTACTTCTTGAATAAATGAAGAAGCGAAATCTTGGAGTCCTCATTCCTTAAATAAATAAAGAAATGAAATCTTGAAGTCTTTGTTCTTTGAAGAAAGGAAGATGCGGCATATTTTAGAATCCTTGTTCCATGAAATAAGGAAGAGGCAAATTGTCAAACGTGTTTACCCTTGCAAATTGAGCTATTCCTGGCTTCACGAGATGCTTATTCCTCATGTCTCACTATTGTTGAGCCTAATTATAAGACTTCACCATTCCAAGACCAACTTATAAAACTCCGATAGTTCGAGAGCTATTCACGGAATGCTTATTCCTGCCTCGCCAGATGCTTATTCCTGGTTTCGTGAGATGCTTATTCTTCTCGTCTCATTGTCGTCGAGCCTAGCTATAAGACCTCGTCATTTCGAGGCCAAATTATAAGCTTCGATAGTTCGAGTACTATTCGAGGGATGTTTATTCTCATCTCGAAGATGCTTATTTTTGGTTTTGTGAAATGCTTATTCTTCGTCTCTCACAATCGTTAAGTCTGAATGTAAGATCTCGTCCTTCCGAGGCCAGTTTATAAGATTTCAAAAGTTCGAGAGATTTTCGTGGGATGTTTATTTCCTTCTCCCCACATGCTTATTCTTAGCTTTACGAGATGCTTATTTCTCACGTCTCGAGCCTAGCTATAAGATCTCGTCATTCTGAGGTCAACTTATAAGATTTTAATAGTTCGAAAGCTATTTGCAAGATGTTTATTTCTCGACTTGTCGATGCTTATTCTTGGCTTTGCGATATGTTTATTCCTTAAGATCACTATCGTCGAGCCTAGCTATAAGACCTTATCAATCTGAGGCTAGATTATAAGACTCCGATAATTCGAGAGCTATTCGTGATATGTTTATTCTCGCATCGCCATATGCTTATTTCTAGTTTCATGAGATACTTATTCCCCTCACCTCTCACTTCATCGAGCCTAACCATAATACCTCGTCCTCTCGAGTCCAGCTTATAAGTTTCAAATAGTTTGAAAGCTTTTAGCGGAATGTTTATTTCCCGCCTTGCCAGATCCTTTTTTTAAACTTCGCAAGATGTTTATTCCTCGTATCTCACCATTGTCGAGCCAAGCTATAAGACCATGTCATTCCGAGGCCAGCTTATAAGACTCCGATAGTTCGAGAGCTATTCCCATCTCGTCGATTCTTAATTCTGGCTTCGTGACATACTTATTCATTTCCTCCCACTATCGTCAAACCTAACTGTATGATCGGGTCCAATGGAGGAAAGCTTATTAGAGTTGATAGTTTGAGACAAGCCACTAGCTTGATATTCATTTATCGCTCTGCAAGATGCCTCGCCATACGAGATGTTACATTACAGTTGTATCTATCTTCAGAGAGCTCATTTAGCATCCGTTTCAACTATATTTCAATTGTATTTATCTTTTGAGAGTTCATTACACCTCTATTTCAGCTATATTTCATCTGCATATATCTTCAGAGAGCTTATCGTGCTTCTACATCAGCTGCACCCCAATCAAATGTGCATTGCCAGTCAACTATTTTTCAAGGAACACTAGCTTAGTCGAACCAGTATTCTCCCAAGTGCACCCACTTAGTTCAACCTATATTCTCCTAAGCACATCAGCTTAGTCGAATCACTATTCATTTTCCCTTCCAGGGATAAACCATCCACCATGGAGGAAGCCATTGATGAGGTGTGTGACACCCCCATGTGGTTATCTCTTCCAAGGATCAATTCGATTTTTGAAGTGCGTGACACCCCCATAGGGGTCACCCATAATTTCATCGAAGATGATGCTCTCCATGAATGAATCATCCATCGTAGAGGAAGCTTTTAACAAGGTGCGTGACACTCCACAAGGTTATTTCTTCCAAGGATATCTAATTCATCAATGAGGCGCGCGACACCCCTACATGGGTCACCTCTAATACAATCGAAGTCGATGCTTTCCTTCGATGAACCTCCACCACGAAAGAAGCCCTTGACGAGGTGCGTGACACCCCTCTTCATGGGGTCACCTCTTCCAAGTATGTCCACTTCAATCGACGAGGCGCGTGACACCCCCAAAGGGGTGGCCTTTGATTACATCAAAAATGATGTTATCCATGGATGAACCATCCAACATGAGAAAGCCTTTGATGAGGTGCGTAACACCCCTTACAGGGTCACCTCTACCATGATGTCTACTTTGATCGATGAGGTGCGTGACACCCCCACATGGGTACCTTTGATTACACAGAAGATGATGCTTTCCATGGATGAACCATCAACCATGGAGGAAACTCTTGACAAGGTGCATGACCTCCCCATGGGTCACCCTTCCAAAGATATCCAATTCAATTGCCGAGGAGCGTGACACCCCCACAGGGGTTGTCTCTAATTCCATCGAAGGCGATGCTCTTCATGGATAAACCATCCACCATGAAGGAAATCGTTGACGTGGTGCGTGATACCCCATAAGGTTCACATCTTCCAAATATGTTTACTTCAACCGAGGTATATGACACCCCTACATGGATCACCTCTGATTTCATCGAAGATGAACCATCCACCATGGAGGAAGCCCTTGACGAAGCACGTCAACCCCATACAAGGATGTCAGATTTATCATAGCTATTTCTATATTTAGATTTTGCCTCTACATTAGTATCAATACAACTATTTATATTCAATTCAGAGTCCATCTCTGCATTAGTATTAGTACAACTGTTTTGTTTAGTTCATAGTTAGTTTCTGCATTCGTATCACTACAGCTGTTTATAATCAATTCGGAGCCTGTCCCTACATAAGCTGTTGCTTATATTCTGAGTCTCACCTCTACCTCAGTTTCATGCTAGTTGCTTATCTATAGAGACTCGTTTCCACTTACAAGTCCATGTATTATATGAATATACATGCTTGGACTTGGAGGACCATTCTGTTACTAGTATCTTAGTATCATTACATATTACTTCTAACACATGCACTATATTATTGTTGTAAGTGCGCATGTCACACACTGCTAGCATGTCGTAAGACGTGACACTACTTTCATCATAGCAAGTATGTATTTCATTTTATTATCAACATCATGTTACTTGCTTCACTATATCACTACTATTATACTAAGTTGTGCAAGCATATGACCTGCTATAATAAATGATAGGCTCTCTAGATATTATATCTTAGAGAAATTTGATATGTCATTATTTACTTCATCGTCATAAGTAATTTGTAGGACAAATAGATCCTAATTTATTTTATATGTGCGGTGGAGATATTATGTTGTATTATAGGTTGGTTTAGTCCATATTACAGAGGAGAAGCTGTCGAAATTTTGACAAATTATATTCAATATCTATCTTTCGAGACAATTCGTAAGTCCTTATTTTGGCTTGCACACATATTTTTTGAGACAGATTGTAAATCCTCACTTATTAGAGTATTTTATATTCTTGATTCAATTTGTAAGTCCTCATCTATTTGGGATCGACGCATATTTTTAAGACAATTCGTAAGATTTCATTTATTGGAGCTGTTCATAGTTTTGAGACAATCTGTAAGACCTTGCTCACTAATAACTTGTATTTCAAAGTCTGACCTACACATGAATTTATGATTTAGACTTGGAGGACTATTGTTACACCTATAAATTACATGACATGCTCAAACGAGGAGGTCCCATATACGTTGACGACATCAACTATTCAATTTATTAAATCTATTTGAAT
Organism: Fraxinus cuspidata; assembly: GCA_903798385.1. Taxonomy (NCBI): domain Eukaryota; kingdom Viridiplantae; phylum Streptophyta; class Magnoliopsida; order Lamiales; family Oleaceae; genus Fraxinus; species Fraxinus cuspidata. The sequence continues at coordinate 4,506 of CAIGRP010071907.1, read as the reverse complement.
AAACAATTGCATCTTGGGCTTGAATTTGGGCCCATTTCACTAAGTCCACTTGGCTTATATCAATTTCTCTCTATATATGTGAATTCATTTGAAATAAATTAAGTTACCTAACCTTAGCGTAATTCCCTCTCCCTTTTTTGCACTCATATTATCTTTCATCCGGTCGTTGACTTGATAGTCGAAGTACAAACGGTCGTTGAATCTTCTTCTCAACCAATCGTCTTTGCACTCTAATGGGGTGTTTCAATGTGCTATTGATGTCTGCATGGAGATAAGGTGGTGAGGATTCTGTTGATGTATTTTTTTAGACAACAATGGTGTGTTTGTGCCACATTATTTTGGGAGAATATATTTTGGAATAGTATATTGATAGAGAATGTGTTGTTGAAAAAGAAGGAAAAGTTATTGATGTGATGGAAAATATTATTGTATTGAAGAATGTGTGGTTTGAAATGAGTAGAAAATGAGAATGAAAATTTTAATTTGGCTCAAACGGGACCAAATAATAACATGTGAAAAGTCAATTATACTACGTAGAATTTAAGTTGACCACACTTTATGGTCAACATTCCGAAAGTTCGAACATATGTTCCCTATCGAGTTCGACATCCACGGAAAGTGCACACCTTTACACTTACAAAGAATTTTAGAAACGTTTTTAAGTGAATGCCTTTTGTAGCATTTAGAATTTTTTTTATTGATTTATATAAATTTTTACAAAACCAATGAAAATCATTTATAAACGTTCATTTGAAGACTTTAAAAAAATTCATTTATTTTTTAAAATTCTCATTTAAAAAAAAAAGTCTTGTATAAAATTATGTCTAAATAACTTATTGCACATCTTTATTTTATTAATAATATTTTAAAACGCTACTTGCATTATCAAATGATCGAGAACACATAGTAACAAAACTATATTTCTCATGTCAATTAAAATATTTTTTGAAAGAATATAGAAAATATAACTCACATCAATTAGAAAAATAAACAGCCAAAATGAAAAAAAAAATATAACATTTTAATACTCTTTGATAAAAAAATTCTCGAATGTTCAGTATTATTTATATGTACAAACAAGTAGAAAGTTAATAAAATTAAACAAGCAACCAATGTATAAAAAAGTGTAAGTACAACTAATCTATTTTTTATTTCAAAAATTATTAAAAATTGATATTTTCCATAAATAGAATAGAGGAAACTATGAGAAAGGAGAGAAAAATCTTATAATAATTTGTATTTACAAGCCCTCGTTGACACCTATTTTTTTTCTCATTCTATTTCTCATTTTTTTTTCTCTTTTTTCATTTCAACCACACATTCTATCAATAAAATAATATTACACATAAACCTAAAAATTCTCTTTATTTTTTAACCACACAATCTTCCATCAATTACTATTGAAAAAATTAATTCTCAAACAAAATGGGTGTCAAACAGGGGCTTAAATCATTTTTTTAATGAAAAAATGCGAAAATAATGAAAAACAAAAAGAGAGTGAAAAACAAAATGAAAATATATAAAAAAATAAAAAATAACAGCAGCAGGCTGACGAGAGAAAAAATATTATTTTTTTGTACCATAACTCTAGGGTTCATAGAATAAAAGTGGGAAGAGAAATATTACAGATTGAAAAACATTTTTTTACGGAAGTCTATCAAAATCTTAGGGTTAAATGAGAGATTGTGTATGATTTATTTTATTTTTTATTTTTTTTGTATTTGTATTTGTACTTCTAGTTTAAAAGTTAGTATTTAAACGATTTTATAAAAGTTATTGACATTTTAAATACTCCCGACTTTTTAAGTATTTGAAAAAGTTTTGATCTAATAGAATTATTTTTTAAATTTATAAGTCCAGATTGAATACACTCCAAGATACTAGAAATTCTAGTATTTTGATTTTGATATAGTGACGGTTAGCCTCCAATTGGAAAGAATTTATAGACGGTTCAACCTATAAATAGATAGAAATAAATTATACATAAGTGAATAGTATTCGTCGATCTACTGAAATGTGTAGTTGAAAGTGAAAAATGACCATTTATAAATTTTGCCAAACGGAGGCTAAATTCACTGGCAAGTGACTCGAAGACCCATGCCAATGTGCACCACTTATAGCATGTTCAGATTAAATTGCACTACTCACTATTTGAATAGAAAGGAAAGTTAAAAAGTTCCTTATTATAGAAGACAATTGTGTCAAATAATATATATCAAACAAAATGCTCCACGAACGAGATTCACCACATCTCCAGTCAGAAAGAGAACTTGGATTCATCAAATGCTTTCGGCCATTAGTGAAGCACAAGCATGCGGGAAGTCCTCGCGAGGGTCAATTCACGATGAGAACTTTCGGTATAGATACTTTGTTAAGGGAGAAGTATCAGTCCCCTTTAATGCCCATGACAAATGGAATTACATTTAGGATAAGCTGCCAATCCGGCTAAAGATATCCAAGTAACTAGATGGTGAACCTAATTCGACCATAGACAGGTCCAAAAATAGGTAATAAAGACACTTGAATTCATACTCGATTTTCATTTCATGATTCTCTTATAACTTTTCCATTTTGACTCAAGCATCGTAATGCTACTGGAGTACATTCTCCATTCCAATTTTGTTGGAATTCGAGGGATCGAGTAACGAGAAAGACTCATTGAATTTCAACATCATACCATGTTCAATTAGAAGTTTGCTATTCGGACTTCACTCACCTCACCAAAGCAACAGATCCATGTACATTGAAATTTAGATTAAAGCTGTCATACTAGCAAAAGCACCAAAAGTTTAATTCAATCTTTTAAGGACACATCTCACAACGGCTTCCAATTTTAACAAAATTGAATTAAAAGAATAAAAGTTTGATAATTTACAATTAATTCAGGCAAACTAATTCACACCAAAATCAAACCTATACATATGTACACATGCCTATATATACACTTACTGGTTTTATCATCTTCTGTTGAAAGGGACTTCTAAGAATGAGAAATCAAGGCATCCTTCTAAATCTTCTGTTTACTCTCTTGATCCTCTTTGCAGATTTAACAGGTAGTTTAAGATCCATTTTTACATTTAAACTTTTGGCTCGTTCGATAAGGTGGATAATATAGTAGTTAAGTTAAATGCTCTTTATCAAATGTGTCATTCATTTTGTATTGATCAACGAGATTTTGTCGAGCAGTGGCTGCACCAGTCGGAGTTTGCTATGGCCGTGTCGCCAGCAACCTTCCACTACCCTCCGAGGTAGTCAATCTCATCAAATCAAACGGGATTTCAAGAATCCGGCTATTCAACCCCGACCCCAACGGCCTAAAACCATTCTCAGGCACTGGAATCGAGCTCATGATCGGTGTCCCCAATGAAATCCTCCCTACTCTAGCCAATGGCACAGTGTCCACTTCTCTTGAATGGCTTCAAACAAACATTTTCTCGAACATCTTGCCTACACAAATTCGATATCTTGCAGTTGGCAATGAAGTACTCCTAAAAGATCCATTCTACTCTCCTTACGTTGTCCCTGCAATCCTTAATCTATATGAAGCTCTGCAAACTATAGGATTATCAGAAACAATCAAACTTTCATCTTCCCACGCCGCTTCAATATTATCCAGTTCATACCCTCCTTCATCCGGTGCTTTTGACCCGACTATCCAACCCATTTTACTTCCTCTTTTGCAGTTTTTACAAACCTCTGAATCGCCTTTAATGGTGAATGTGTACCCATTCTTCAGTTACATAAACAACCCACAATATATATCGCTTGATTACGCACTCTTTAGATCCTCCACTCCGGATATTGACCAGAATCTTGCATATACCAACATGTTCGATGCAACGGTGGATGCATTTGTTTACGCTATGGAGAAGATGGGTTTTCCGGGCATTCCGGTGGTGGTGACGGAGACAGGGTGGCCGGCGGCTGGCGGCGTTGCGGCGAGTGCTGAGAATGCGTTGGATTATAATGGGAATATTGTGAAACGAACAATGAATAACGTTGGGACGCCGAAAAGACCTGGGATTGGGGTTGAGGTTTTTTTGTTTGATTTGTTTAATGAGAATGGAAAAAGTGGGGAAGAATATGAGAGGCAATTTGGACTATTTGGAGTCGATGGTACTAAGGCCTATGACCTTAAATTCTACTAAATTTTTTTTTTTTTTTTTTAATCTTAAGGATGAAGCTCTAAAGACTTTTAAACATTTTTGCAAAAAGATTCAAAATGAAAAAGGATATTCAATTTCAACCATTAGAAGTGATCATGGTGGAGAATTTGACAATATCGCCTTTGATGAGTTTTGTAATGAAGATGGATATGAACATAATTTCTCGGCTCCTAGAAGTCCTCAAGAAAATGGTGTAGTAGAAAGAAAGAATCGTACATTACAAGAAATGGCTAGAACCATCCTTAACGAAAATAATTTACCAAAATACTTTTTGGCCGAAACCGTTAATACATCTTGTTACATTGTAAATAGAATTTTGGTTAGTCGTAAGAAAACTAAA